>JAVJIF010009112.1:0-163963 GCA_038442645.1 Agave tequilana | reverse complement strand
TTGACATTAAAATAGGGGAAATCATGTAGATACACCCAGGCCTTGCCCAAGATGAACAATGGGATTCAAAGAAATCCAAGTCAAAAGGTAAATCTTGCAATGTTATCTCTATCTTACCGGATGATGGCAATCTCACATCAGCTTCTCCTAGTGATTCTGAAACATAAAAGTACGCTTGCACAGCGCAGGCTGATGTACCTCAGCAGACAGGTACTCGATCCGAAAAATCATACTTAAAACAGTATGAGAAAGTTACTGACGAGATACAATAGCAGACGACGTCAGTACAAAATACCCACACCGCTCCGCTGCTGGACAACGGGAAAAGAGAAGCAGAAGAAGTCGGCTTGACCATATCCTGAAGAAGCCTTCAGGCTCAGGGCTTAACATGCCTTTTTGCTTTGACTTATTGGCCCAGATGGCTAATATCCATCTCGTATCACCATACACGAGCTCCTTCATCTCTCGAAAGAGACAAGAGAAGCACTTAGGGATGCACTGGCTAACTCAGAATCATTCCTAACATTTATGCCAGAAATCGCTAAGGGTGACACTCAGCCCTCTTGCTCTGAATGCCATCATGTACAACCGAAAAGTACCTGCTATTACTTTCACAGCTGAGGATATGCTTCTCAAGGATAATAAGCATGATCGACCTTGTTACTACACCGGGTATATCGGTTCAAGATGCATTGAAAGGGTACAGGTTGATCCAGGGTCCGCGCTTTAGTTATCATACCCAAGAGGCTCCTCTACGTCCTTGGCATACACTATATCGGTTGTCTGCAACCACTACAACAATATACAATTTTAATGTAGGGAGTAGTCATCCACTTGGAAATATTCGACTCCATTGTCGAATTGGGAGCCAGAAATCAGAGGTGACATGCTATATCCTTGACACTGACACGTTATACAACTTGTTACTAGGGAGACCTTGGATCCACGCTAATTGGATTGTTCCCTCCACTCTGCTCCAGTGCTTCAAATATGTTGAAGATGATACAACAGTACGAACTGTCTTCGCTGAGAAGCAACCATTCAAAGGGGTGAAAAACTACTTTACTGATGCTCTCTATATCAGGAAGTCAGTGAAACGTCAAAAGCCTGACAACGATGATAGTGGCTACAGAGCAGATTCAGAGTCTAAAGGTGACACGACAGCTACTTTTGGTCGGCGAACTAATTATAGCATATTTTAATCCTCAATGTAATACTCTTTCTGAAGATGAATCCTACAAAATCTTCTTGGGGGTTTCGAGTGGCAAATTCTAGGATTCATTGTACATCAAAGGGAATTCATCTTGACCCAGACAAAGTCAAAGCCATTCAGAGCATGCATCCACCTAAGAATCTCAAAGAACTTAGGGCCTGCAAGGTAGACTGGCTTACATCAGAAGATTCATCGAAAACTTCTCGGGCCGCTGGCACCCATTCACCCGACTCATGAAAAAGGTTGTCTCTTTTGTTTGGGATCAAGCCTGTCAAAAAGCTTACGAGGATATCAAAAGATACCTCACTAAACTACGGTCTTGGTGGCTCCGGCGTTAGGAAAACCTTTCCTGCTTTATGTGAAAGCTATGGACCATTCTCTCGGTGCTCTGCTTGCTCAAAAAGACAATAATGGGTATGAACAAGCTATTTACTATCTGAGCAGGACTCTAATAGGGGCAGAATCTCGGTATAACCATATTGAGAAGGAATGCTTAGCTCTTGTCTTCGTTATTCAGAAGACACGATATTATTTGGTCGGCCAAACCATACATCTCATTTTCAAAGTGAATCATTTACGCCTACTCATGATGAGACCAGAATCACTGAATTCTAGATTAGCTAAGTGGGCCCCTTCTGTCTCCGTACGATATACTTTTGTCCCTCAGAAGGCGGTCAAAGGCCAGGCACTTTCAGATTTCTTGGCTGCTCATTCGATTTTGAAAACTCAAAACTTCACGAGCTCCTTCCAGATGAGGCCTTCGAATCAAATATAACTTCAGAGGATGAAGTATGACAGATGTTCTTCGATGAAGCATCACGAATAGGCCCTAAATGTAAGATCGTCGCTGGTGTAGGGTTTTTATCTCACCACAAAACTATGTCCTTCCTAGGGCATTTTTCCTGACGGAATCATGCTCCAACAATGTGGCAGAATATAATACTCTACTCATTGGCCTTCAGCTTGCTCATGAAATGGGGGTACGCTACCTTGAAGCTTATGATGATGCAAAACTGATTGTCAATCAGTTTAAAGGCGAGTATGAGGTCGTCACGAAGATTGGTACCTTATCATCACGCAATCATCAAAATGGCTAATTTATTTGATGGCTTTTACATCGGTCACGTGTCTCGATCCCTAATATTGGGCTGATGCTCTGGTGCACTAGCAACAACGTTAGCCTTACCAATCGACACCAAGTATCACCTTACAGTGGCTACTTGACACTTTGTTTGTTCTAAACATTTGTTGAGAACCAAAGAGGTCTATAACATCTCGACGGATCTTGAACCGAGAGATTGACGATTTCCCTCATCAACTATGCTTTGCATGGTTTACTGTCGGATGACCCGAAAGAAGCGGCATCTATCAGACGAAGGTCTCCCCGTTTTTACTATGATTCAATAGTAAAGACATGTAAGATCACCTAGAGGGGGGGTGAATAGGTGATGGCTAATCTAATGGTCACTTATGAACAAATAATGCGGAATTAAAACTAAGTTGACCAAATTAAACTTCTTTAAATTGAACACTTATGTATAACACAAGAGTGTTGCCGAATTCCCCTTACGAGGCTCTGGACAAACTCCTCTAGATTCCCTTGAATGGGTTGAGGTGCCGCGTTGGCTCTCTTGGTGAATACTAGTGTTAACAACAATCCCAAGCAAGTATGTATATCAATTATGAGCACAAGGGAATATATCATGCATATATAAGATGAACACAATAAATTAAATGCAAGATATAAAATAGAGACAAAAAGAGAAAGAGAGCAAGAGTGAGCAATCGCAAACACAAAGGGTTTGTTTCGAGGTTCGTGCACACTTGCTCTACATCCCCGCCTTCGACACACGAAGGATTTCCACTATGCACGATCCAACCGGATCTCTCCTTGGTGCCGCAACACCTACAAGCCCTCGGACTCCCAAGTCCCTTACACACCACAAGCCCACCGGCTCGTCGAGGCCGCACCTCAAGCTACAAGTCCTCACTAGGACCCAACAACACCAAGTCCTCACTAGGACCCGAAACAAACCGCGAACACAACCGTCCGCCTTCTCAAAGAACAAAGATGAACTTTGGTGATCACAACTCTTGATCACCTAAAATCCTCTCACAATAACACTCCTATAGAATGAATAGCTCAATGGATGCTCAAGTGTTTGTGTGAGAAAGCAAGGAAAGAATTTTTGGTGAAAAACTCAAGAAAATCTCTTTTACACTCTTTGATAAAACTCTCCTTTTAATTGGAAGTATTGACTCTAATTTTGTGGAGAAAAACCCTTCAGAAAGACTGGGAAAAACTAGCTCTAAGGTCTCCAAAAATCTTAGCTTAAAACAATGACAAAACCCCTTTTATAGAGACCAGAAAAATCTGACCGTTGGGCTCTGTCAGAGCTACCGGTCGACCGGTCCGGTCGACCGGCAACGGTCAAAAATCCGACCGTTGCAGCCTCCGGTCGACCGGTCCGGTCGACCGCGCAACTGGAGAAGAGAGTTAACTCTCTGTCGGTCGACCGGCCCGGTCGACCGATAATTCCCGAGAGCAAAGCTCTCTGAAACGGTCGACCGGCCCGGTCGACCGATCTCCAGTGCACACTGGCGTGCACGTCGTGCACGTCCGGTCGACCGACCCGGTCGACCGGCCTCTGTCAGTTCTGAAAAATCAGAACTGGCAGAACCAGAAAATAGGGATTAAGGATTGGTCTTTTGGCTTAATAAAATCCCAGAAATTCACAGTAAATCCAGAAAAATAGTTTCAATCAAAATAAAAACTGTTTTTCTAAAAATATGTTTTTCTAAAACTTGTTTTTCCATAACTTCACAAAATACAAAAACAAGATATTTTGAACTTATAAAGCAAAGTGTGTATGGATATGATCCACCACACAATCAAGATGAAATATTAGTTTTTGACATAAAGCACTAAACTTGGTTTGGATATAAAATATGTATACATGAATACCAAAAACCAAATTGTATTTTATCACAAATAAAAATCTTTTCTTAACTAGGAAAATCTTTTATGAAAATCATTCTATCAAGAGTTCTATCAAGAGTGTGTGTGTGATATAGACTTGAGCAATCCACCAACTATTCTATCCTTTACATTTTATCTAAAATAAATCTTATAAAAACAAACCTAGACTCAAGTCTTCATCTTCTTGAAGTCTTCACTTGAAGTCTTCTCATCTTCTTGACTTGGTCCACATGCAATCCACCGAGCTCATCTCTAGATGTGATCTTGATGCATAGGCTCGTGAATCAACCGGTGCTAGCTTCCAACTTGACTTTAAATCCTTTGTTGAAGCTCCACACCTACTAAGATCTTGATAAGGAATCTGTCACTAATTAAACACAAGATCATTAGTAATCATAACTTCATGAGTTGATCATCATCAAAACTAGGGTGATAGGCCTTTGGGCCAACAATCTCCCCCTTTTTGATGATGACAAAACTCATGACGTTATATATGCATGGATTAAAGTAAAGCTTCAAAGAAGCTCCCCCTTAACTCATGCATACAAAATAAATAATAAATATGATCATGAAGCACATGAATATGGATGCAAATATGGAGATGCAACAAGCATAAATCAAAATCTTTTTACTCCTATTTGCATAAATCAAAACACATATGCATAAATACAAATCTTAATTCCCCTTAAGTAAGAAGGACAAATACTTCTCCCCTTAAGCAAGGAAATCATGGAAATCATGCATATATATCAAAACAAAAACACAAATACTTCTCCCCCTTTTTGTCAATCATCAACAAAAGGTTCAAAGTAAAATCAAATCAACAAATTTTCTCCCCCTTTATGTCAAAAATAAAGAAGTCAAGGAGGGGCAATACAAATCAAAAATTTTGAATTTTTCTCATCAAAACAAAATCATTAATTCTATTTTATCAAAACAAATTTTGAATTTTCTCTTTGATATCAAATAAAAAATATTGATACCATTTTAAAATCTAATGCATAAGCTTGAAAAATAAGATTTGAATTAAGCTTAGCATTAACAACACATGAAGAATTCGAACTAGTTAAATGAGAGTGTTTAACAACTAGTACGAAATCCTTCTATCAAGGAATAAATCTAAGGATTTTCATGAAATAGCAATGAAACACAAAACACTCAAAACACTCTAATCTATAAAGTCCAAATAGTTTCAAAAGAAGTGAGTGTACTAATGTTATGTGAAACATGGCATCATGAAAATGGCAATAAGGTACAATATTCCTTAGAAAATCATAAACATCAAAATCATCTCACATTTTTTTATTAAATCATTGAAAACAAAATCTATATGTCAAGATATATGTATGTTTTGATAATACATGAAATATACATACATATCTCTTAAACTCAAGTGAGTCTATATGAATGGATTTGCATTGAAGGCAAAAGACTCAAGAGTTATACATGTATATTTTAAGGTTTGGCAAAATATACATATACATGAAGTAAAAGGCACATGATCATAAATCAAATCCAAAAGGTGAACATAAGTTTAAATATGTATGAATCATCAAAACTAAGCAATACAAGTACATTTCAAGGGTTCAAATAAGCATTTAAGCACACTTACTAATAGATCTTTTTGAGGCCCATGATATGTTCAAGTATAAATCCTAGTGTTGACAAAAACTAACATATAAACTAATATTCAAATCATGAAGCATTAAATTTTAAGAAAAATTGAATCATGTGACAATCTCAAAAACTATTTGAAGAATACATAACTAGTATAAATTGTTTTTGAAAACTAGTTAAAGATCCTTCAAATATGTCAAATCATATGTTTTTCATGAATGAGACTAAGTACATAAAAATCCAAGCACTCATAGTCCATAAAGCTCATAAATATATTTTGAATAAAAGATGAGTGTTCAAAGGTTATGTAAATAGTATTTTCATGAAAGTTATCATTGAAGCTCAAATCACATAGAAATCATTGTTATCAAATCAACACAAAATCATTTTTATTAAAAACTACAATCTTCATGGTATATGTATGAATTATACAAATCTAACAATACACATACATATCCCAAAAATGTAAAAGAGTCTATCAAATATTTGCATGAAAGCTAGAGACTCACGGGTATACATGTATATTTATTAGATTTGAATTAAACACACATATACATGAAGTAAAATCAAAGATAGGCATAACAAGTATAAATGACCGAATCATCAAAACTAGCCTATACACATGCATATAGTGGATACAAATGAGCATGAAGTTCAAATATATATGAGTCAATTGTAGTTCACTATTCATATATGTATAATGCAAGTTTTGACACATTCTACATTTAAGCATGTAAATGCCACATGAAGCACCAAAAAAAATATGAACATGCTATATGATATATGAAATTAAAAGCATGTACATAAAAATTAGGAGTTTAGAGTTGTTACCAACTCCAAAGCTCCAAGCATGGTGGTTGACCCACCAAAATTCCTTGATAGCGATGCAACCCAAAAGTATATCCATCATGTCCAAGTGCATCCACTACCAAGGTACAATCCCTCTCACGTTTTGTGAGAGCCCTCACCTACATCACAAGCAAAAGGTGGGGTTTTGGTACCCATATTTTCTTGGGTCCTTTGGGGTTAGCTTTATTATAAGGAACCCAAAATCCTTTAGACATAGCAAAATATAAGTTATGCTTCTTATGAAAACAATATTTTGCTAAATGGCCTTTGCGACCACAATGTGTACAAGTGTACACCCTATCATGATGCTTATGAGTGTGATTGTGATCGTGATGTGCAACATAAGCATGAGCATGATGTGTATGTGCATGAGCATGGGGAACTTGTTTCTTTTGAAACAAAGATTCCAACTTAGAATGATTGAATGCACATGTGCTCAAATTAGAGCTCAAATTTTCTATCTTATTTTTCAAATTCTTAATCTCATTAGTTGTGGCATGTAAAGCATGGTGAGATAAAGAATCATTTTCTTTTCTTTTGAAAAACATTATCCTTTTCTTTTTCAACAAATTTTCTTTTAAAGATTTATTTTCTTGAAAAACGATTTCCTTTTGTTTTTCCACCAAATCAATCTTATCCTTCAAAATAGTGTTCCCTTCACATAAATCATTTAATTTTGAAAATAAGGAAACATTCTCATTTTTCAAAACTTTATTTTCTTTTTCTAAACATGCAAGTTTATTTCTAAAAGAATCATTTTCTACATGCATGCAATCAATGTTCTTTTTCAAATTCTTGTTATCTTTTTCCAAGCATGCAATGTTACGTCTAAAAGAGTCATGTTCTACATGCATGCAAGCAATATCCTTTTTCAAATTTTTATTTTCCTTTTTAATTATGTCATATCTCTCAAGCAATAACTGGCAAAATGAATTTAGCTCATCATATGACATAGTAGCATCCTCATCCTCGGATTCGGAAGTTACCTCAAGGGGGTTATCCCCTTGGACCATGTAGCACTTGTTGGAGGTGTCGCTTCCAACATCCGAATCGCTCCCGGCATAATATAGATCCTTTTCGCCAAGGGAGGTGATGATGTTCCAAGCTACAAAAGCCGATTCAATGTTAGAAACCCTAGATAAATAATCATCATTTAGGGTACATTTAAGAGCATGAAGGGCTTTTGCATTAGCCTCAATGTACTTGCTATTTGAACAATAATCATTATTAGTAGTAGCAAGATAAGCATGAATTCCTAAGGCCTTGAGGTACAATGACATCTTAACCTTCCAAGTTTGGATGTTAAGAATATCAAAGGTGGGTGGTGACATGAAGTCCATGGTGAGGTGTGTGTGTACAAAAATATTGTGATTAGCCTAAAAGGAGGATCTTTAACTCTAGGTTGTTAGACCCAATATCAAGAGCACTTGGCTCTGATACCAATTGTAAGATCACCTAGAGGGGGAGTGAATAGGTGATGGCTAATCTAATGGTCACTTATGAACAAATAATGCGGAATTAAAACTAAGTTGACCAAATTAAACTTCTTTAAATTGAACACTTATGTATAACACAAGAGTGTTGCCGAATTCCCCTTGCGAGGCTCTGGACAAACTCCTCTAGATTCCCCTTGAATGGGTTGAGGTGCCGCGTTGGCTCTCTTGGTTGAATACTAGTGTTAACAACAATCCCAAGCAAGTATGTATATCAATTATGAGCACAAGGGAATATATCATGCATATATAAGATGAACACAATAAATTAAATGCAAGATATAAAATAGAGACAAAAAGAGAAAGAGAGCAAGAGTGAGCAATCGCAAACACAAAGGGTTTGTTTCGAGGTTCGAGCACACTTGCTCTACATCCCCGCCTTCGACACACGAAGGATTTCCACTATGCACGATCCAACCGGATCTCTCCTTGGTGCCGCAACACCTACAAGCCCTCGGACTCCCAAGTCCCTTACACACCACAAGCCCACCGGCTCGTCGAGGCCGCACCTCAAGCTACAAGTCCTCACTAGGACCCAACAACACCAAGTCCTCACTAGGACCCGAAACAAACCGCGAACACAACCGTCCGCCTTCTCAAAGAACAAAGATGAACTTTGGTGATCACAACTCTTGATCACCTAAAATCCTCTCACAATAACACTCCTATAGAATGAATAGCTCAATGGATGCTCAAGTGTTTGTGTGAGAAAGCAAGGAAAGAATTTTTGGTGAAAAACTCAAGAAAATCTCTTTTACACTCTTTGATAAAACTCTCCTTTTAATTGGAAGTATTGACTCTAATTTTGTGGAGAAAAACCCTTCAGAAAGACTGGGAAAAACTAGCTCTAAGGTCTCCAAAAATCTTAGCTTAAAACAATGACAAAACCCCCTTTTATAGAGGCCAGAAAAATCTGACCGTTGGGCTCTGTCAGAGCTACCGGTCGACCGGTCCGGTCGACCGGCAACGGTCAAAAATCCGACCGTTGCAGCCTCCGGTCGACCGGTCCGGTCGACCGCGGCAACTGGAGAAGAGAGTTAACTCTCTGTCGGTCGACCGGCCCGGTCGACCGATAATTCCCGAGAGCAAAGCTCTCTGAACGGTCGACCGGCCCGGTCGACCGATCTCCAGTGCACCCTGGCGTGCACGTCGTGCACGTCCGGTCGACCGACCCGGTCGACCGGCCTCTGTCAGTTCTGAAAAATCAGAACTGGCAGAACCAGAAAATAGGGATTAAGGATTGGTCTTTTGGCTTAATAAAATCCCAGAAATTCACAGTAAATCCAGAAAAATAGTTTCAATCAAAATAAAAACTATTTTCTAAAAATATGTTTTTCTAAAACTTGTTTTTCCATAACTTCACAAAATACAAAAACAAGATATTTTGAACTTATAAAGCAAAGTGTGTATGGATATGATCCACCACACAATCAAGATGAAATATCTAGTTTTGACATAAAGCACTAAACTTGGTTTTGGATATAAAATATGTATACATGAATACCAAAAACCAAATTGTATTTTATCACAAATAAAAATTTTCTTAACTAGGAAAATCTTTTATGAAAATCATTCTATCAAGAGTTCTATCAAGAGTGTGTGTGTGATATAGACTTGAGCAATCCACCAACTATTCTATCCTTTACATTTTATCTAAAATAAATCTTATAAAAACAAACCTAGACTCAAGTCTTCATCTTCTTGAAGTCTTCACTTGAAGTCTTCTCATCTTCTTGACTTGGTCCACATGCAATCCACCGAGCTCATCTCTAGATGTGATCTTGATGCATAGGCTCGTGAATCAACCGGTGCTACCTTCCAACTTGACTTTAAATCCTTTGTTGAAGCTCCACACCTACTAAGATCTTGATAAGGAATCTGTCACTAATTAAACACAAGATCATTAGTAATCATAACTTCATGAGTTGATCATCATCAAAACTAGGGTGATAGGCCTTTTGGCCAACAATCTCCCCCTTTTTGATGATGACAAAACTCATGACGTTATATATGCATGGATTAAAGTAAAGCTTCAAAGAAGCTCCCCCTTAACTCATGCATACAAAATAAATAATAAATATGATCATGAAGCACATGAATATGGATGCAAATATGGAGATGCAACAAGCATAAATCAAAATCTTTTTACTCCTATTTGCATAAATCAAAACACATATGCATAAATACAAATCTTAATTCCCCTTAAGTAAGAAGGACAAATACTTCTCCCCCTTAAGCAGGAAATCATGGAAATCATGCATATATATCAAAACAAAAAACACAAATACTTCTCCCCTTTTTGTCAATCATCAACAAAAGGTTCAAAGTAAAATCAAATCAACAAATTTTCTCCCCCTTTATGTCAAAAATAAAGAAGTCAAGGAGGGGCAATACAAATCAAAAATTTTGAATTTTTCTCATCAAAACAAAATCATTAATTCTATTTTATCAAAACAAATTTTGAATTTTCTCTTTGATATCAAATAAAAAATATTGATACCATTTTAAAATCTAATGCATAAGCTTGAAAAATAAGATTTGAATTAAGCTTAGCATTAACAACACATGAAGAATTCGAACTAGTTAAATGAGAGTGTTTAACAACTAGTACGAAATCCTTCTATCAAGGAATAAATCTAAGGATTTTCATGAAATAGCAATGAAACACAAAACACTCAAACACTCTATTCTATAAAGTCCAAATAGTTTCAAAAGAAGTGAGTGTACTAATGTTATGTGAAACATGGCATCATGAAAATGGCAATAAGGTACAATATTCCTTAGAAAATCATAAACATCAAAATCATCTCACATTTTTTTATTAAATCATTGAAAACAAAATCTATATGTCAAGATATATGTATGTTTTGACAATACATGAAATATACATACATATCTCTTAAACTCAAGTGAGTCTATATGAATGGATTTGCATTGAAGGCAAAAGACTCAAGAGTTATACATGTATATTTTAAGGTTTGGCAAAATATACATATACATGAAGTAAAAGGCACATGATCATAAATCAAATCCAAAAGGTGAACATAAGTTTAAATATGTATGAATCATCAAAACTAAGCAATACAAGTACATTTCAAGGGTTCAAATAAGCATTTAAGCACACTTACTAATAGATCTTTTGAGGCCCATGATATGTTCAAGTATAAATCCTAGTGTTGACAAAAACTAACATATAAACTAATATTCAAATCATGAAGCATTAAATTTTAAGAAAAATTGAATCATGTGACAATCTCAAAAACTATTTGAAGAATACATAACTAGTATAAATTGTTTTTGAAAACTAGTTAAAGATCCTTCAAATATGTCAAATCATATGTTTTTCATGAATGAGACTAAGTACATAAAAATCCAAGCACTCATAGTCCATAAAGCTCATAAATATATTTTTGAATAAAAGATGAGTGTTCAAAGGTTATGTAAATAGTATTTTCATGAAAGTTGTCATTGAAGCTCAAATCACATAGAAATCATTGTTATCAAATCAACACAAAATCATTTTTATTAAAAACTACAATCTTCATGGTATATGTATGAATTATACAAATCTAACAATACACATACATATCCCAAAAATGTAAAAGAGTCTATCAAATATTTGCATGAAAGCTAGAGACTCACGGGTATACATGTATATTTATTAGATTTGAATTAAACACACATATACATGAAGTAAAATCAAAGATAGGCATAACAAGTATAAATGACCGAATCATCAAAACTAGCCTATACACATGCATATAGTGGATACAAATGAGCATGAAGTTCAAATATATATGAGTCAATTGTAGTTCACTATTCATATATGTATAAATGCAAGTTTTGACACATTCTACATTTAAGCATGTAAATGCCACATGAAGCACCAAAAAAAAATATGAACATGCTATATGATATATGAAATTAAAAGCATGTACATAAAATTAGGAGTTTAGAGGTTGTTACCAACTCCAAAGCTCCAAGCATGGTGGTTGACCCACCAAAATTCCTTGATAGCGATGCAACCCAAAAGTATATCCATCATGTCCAAGTGCATCCACTACCAAGGTACAATCCCTCTCACGTTTTGTGAGAGCCCTCACCTACATCACAAGCAAAAGGTGGGGGTTTTGGTACCCATATTTTCTTGGGTCCTTTGGGGTTAGCTTTATTATAAGGAACCCAAAATCCTTTAGACATAGCAAAATATAAGTTATGCTTCTTATCAAAACAATATTTTGCTAAATGGCCTTTGCGACCACAATGTGTACAAGTGTACACCCTATCATGATGCTTATGAGTGTGATTGTGATCGTGATGTGCAACATAAGCATGAGCATGATGTGTATGTGCATGAGCATGGGGAACTTGTTTCTTTTGAAACAAAGATTCCAACTTAGAATGATTGAATGCACATGTGCTCAAATTAGAGCTCAAATTTTCTATCTTATTTTTCAAATTCTTAATCTCATTAGTTGTGGCATGTAAAGCATGGTGAGATAAAGAATCATTTTTCTTTTTCTTTTGAAAAACATTATCCTTTTCTTTTTCAACAAATTTCTTTTTAAAGATTTATTTTCTTGAAAAACGATTTCCTTTTGTTTTTCCACCAAATCAATCTTATCCTTCAAAATAGTGTTCCCTTCACATAAATCATTTAATTTTGAAAATAAGGAAACATTCTCATTTTTCAAAACTTTATTTTCTTTTTCTAAACATGCAAGTTTATTTCTAAAAGAATCATTTTCTACATGCATGCAATCAATGTTCTTTTTCAAATTCTTGTTATCTTTTTCCAAGCATGCAATGTTACCTCTAAAAGAGTCATGTTCTACATGCATGCAAGCAATATCCTTTTTCAAATTTTTATTTTCCTTTTTAATTATGTCATATCTCTCAAGCAATAACTGGCAAAATGAATTTAGCTCATCATATGACATAGTAGCATCCTCATCCTCGGATTCGAAGTTACCTCAAGGGGGTTATCCCTTTGGACCATGTAGCACTTGTTGGAGGTGTCGCTTCCAACATCCGAATCGCTCCCGGCATAATATAGATCCTTTTCGCCAAGGGAGGTGATGATGTTCCAAGCTACAAAAGCCGATTCAATGTTAGAAACCTAGATAAATAATCATCATTTAGGGTACATTTAAGAGCATGAAGGGCTTTTGCATTAGCCTCAATGTACTTGCTATTTGAACAATAATCATTATTAGTAGTAGCAAGATAAGCATGAATTCCTAAGGCCTTGAGGTACAATGACATCTTAACCTTCCAAGTTTGGATGTTAAGAATATCAAAGGTGGGTGGTGACATGAAGTCCATGGTGAGGTGTGTGTGTACAAAAATATTGTGATTAGCCTAAAAGGAGGATCTTTAACTCTAGGTTGTTAGACCCAATATCAAGAGCACTTGGCTCTGATACCAATTGTAAGATCACCTAGAGGGGAGTGAATAGGTGATGGCTAATCTAATGGTCACTTATGAACAAATAATGCGGAATTAAAACTAAGTTGACCAAATTAAACTTCTTTAAATTGAACACTTATGTATAACACAAGAGTGTTGCCGAATTCCCCTTGCGAGGCTCTAGACAAACTCCTCTAGATTCCCCTTGAATGGGTTGAGGTGCCGCGTTGGCTCTCTTGGTTGAATACTAGTGTTAACAACAATCCCAAGCAAGTATGTATATCAATTATGAGCACAAGGGAATATATCATGCATATATAAGATGAACACAATAAATTAAATGCAAGATATAAAATAGAGACAAAAAGAGAAAGAGAGCAAGAGTGAGCAATCGCAAACACAAAGGGTTTGTTTCGAGGTTCGAGCACACTTGCTCTACATCCCCGCCTTCGACACACGAAGGATTTCCACTATGCACGATCCAACCGGATCTCTCCTTGGTGCCGCAACACCTACAAGCCCTCGGACTCCCAAGTCCCTTACACACCACAAGCCCACCGGCTCGTCGAGGCCGCACCTCAAGCTACAAGTCCTCACTAGGACCCAACAACACCAAGTCCTCACTAGGACCCGAAACAAACCGCGAACACAACCGTCCGCCTTCTCAAAGAACAAAGATGAACTTTGGTGATCACAACTCTTGATCACCTAAAATCCTCTCACAATAACACTCCTATAGAATGAATAGCTCAATGGATGCTCAAGTGTTTGTGTGAGAAAGCAAGGAAAGAATTTTTGGTGAAAAACTCAAGAAAATCTCTTTTACACTCTTTGATAAAACTCTCCTTTTAATTGGAAGTATTGACTCTAATTTTGTGGAGAAAAACCCTTCAGAAAGACTGGGAAAAACTAGCTCTAAGGTCTCCAAAAATCTTAGCTTAAAACAATGACAAAACCCCTTTTATAGAGGCCAGAAAAATCTGACCGTTGGGCTCTGTCAGAGCTACGGTCGACCGGTCCGGTCGACCGGCAACGGTCAAAAATCCGACCGTTGCAGCCTCCGGTCGACCGGTCCGGTCGACCGCGCAACTGGAGAAGAGAGTTAACTCTCTGTCGGTCGACCGGCCCGGTCGACCGATAATTCCCGAGAGCAAAGCTCTCTGAAACGGTCGACCGGCCCGGTCGACCGATCTCCAGTGCACACTGGCGTGCACGTCGTGCACGTCCGGTCGACCGACCCGGTCGACCGGCCTCTGTCAGTTCTGAAAAATCAGAACTGGCAGAACCAGAAAATAGGGATTAAGGATTGGTCTTTTGGCTTAATAAAATCCAGAAATTCACAGTAAATCCAGAAAAATAGTTTCAATCAAAATAAAAACTGTTTTTCTAAAAATATGTTTTTCTAAAACTTGTTTTTCCATAACTTCACAAAATACAAAAACAAGATATTTTGAACTTATAAAGCAAAGTGTGTATGGATATGATCCACCACACAATCAAGATGAAATATCTAGTTTTTGACATAAAGCACTAAACTTGGTTTTGGATATAAAATATGTATACATGAATACCAAAAACCAAATTGTATTTTATCACAAATAAAAATCTTTTCTTAACTAGGAAAATCTTTTATGAAAATCATTCTATCAAGAGTTCTATCAAGAGTGTGTGTGTGATATAGACTTGAGCAATCCACCAACTATTCTATCCTTTACATTTTATCTAAAATAAATCTTATAAAAACAAACCTAGACTCAAGTCTTCATCTTCTTGAAGTCTTCACTTGAAGTCTTCTCATCTTCTTGACTTGGTCCACATGCAATCCACCGAGCTCATCTCTAGATGTGATCTTGATGCATAGGCTCGTGAATCAACCGGTGCTAGCTTCCAACTTGACTTTAAATCCTTTGTTGAAGCTCCACACCTACTAAGATCTTGATAAGGAATCTGTCACTAATTAAACACAAGATCATTAGTAATCATAACTTCATGAGTTGATCATCATCAAAACTAGGGTGATAGGCCTTTGGGCCAACAAGACACTCTAACGTCGCCCATATGACGGTATCCTCCTCCGTTGCCTTTCTAATTCAGAGGCATAAGAAGTGCTTAAAGAAGCACATGACGGCATATGCGGAGCTCATCAGCCAGGTCCAAAACTCAAGGACTGATTGCACAGGCTTGGATATTATTGGCCGACCATGATAGCTGATGCCGTCCAATACGCGCGGAGGTGTAAAGCCTGCCAAATCCATGCGGACTTCATACATCAGCCTCCAGAGTTGCTCCATCCAACTGTTGCTTCGTGGCCATTTAAAGCGTAGGGAATCGATGTCATAGGGCCGATCAGCCCCTCTTCAACAAAAGGTCACCGGTTTATCTTAGCAATAACCGATTACTTTTCAAAGTGGGCAGAAGCTATACCACTGGTGGAAGTTAAAACTTCTAACGTGCTTAATTTTATCAAACACCATGTCATCCGTCGATTTGGTGTCCCTAGGCGGATCATTCATGATAACGGTCCTAATTTGCAAGCCTGGTATTCTATCAGTCCTGTGATAGATGCCGGATTCAGAATGTGGCATCAACTGCTTATAACCCTACCGCTAATGGCTTGGCGGAAGCATTCAACAAGATAATCATTAAGCTATTCAAAAAATTTGTTACATCGAATAAGCGAAACTAGAATTAGAAGCTTAGTGAATGTCTTTGGGCCTACCGAATCACTGTTCGGACCCCGACAGGCAATACACCTTTTTCCCTGGTATATGGGTGTGAAGCAGTCATACTGTTAGAAATCCAGATGTTGTCATTACGAGTCGCCTTGATGACTAGAATGACAAAGGAGGACAATGATCGGTTACGTCTTCAAGAGCTCGAAGCCCTAGATGAGAAGCGGTTACAAGCTCAATAACATATTGAGTTGTATCAAGCATGGATCTCAAAGGCCTTCAATAAGAAGGTTAAGCAAAGGGTTTTCAGAAAGGAGAATTTTTTTTTTGCCATCAGACTACCGATGATCATGACGCACAAAACCAAAGGCAAATTTCAGCCCAAATGGGAAGGACCATTTGTGATAGAAACAGTCTATTCGAATGGAGATATCACTTATGACTTCAGACGGAGACTTACTCATGATGTCAATCAACGGCAAGTTCCTAAAGAAGTATTATCCTTGATGAAATCCTTCTCATGATCAAGTTAACATTACACCTCTGATCAAGACCATCAGATCCAAGATATGTAGAAAGAGCGCTCCTCTCTTTCTCTAACGAGATTATACAACCATAAACCAGTGTCGAGCCGATCGAACACCAGTTGTATCAAAGAAGAGTCAAGGTTACGAATTCACTGTCGGCTAGTATTGAGCCGATCGAATGCCTTTGACATTGAAGAAGAAAACAAGGGATCAAACTGTTTTAGCCTTGTCACTCTTCTCTAGTATATAAACATGTACCTATCCTCAACTTAGAAGAATAGGTCATATTTTTAAGTCAAGCATGCCTAAGCCACGGTTTCAAGCATATGGCTTATTTAGCCTAACTTTTCTATGTATAATGGTGGCATACCTCCCTACTCTAGCTCGAGCAATCGAAGCTCAACCCAACGACAAAAGGTCCGACCAAATAAATATGTCCATCTAATGACTTGTCAAACTGAACTTATCGAAGAAGGTTCATGACACATCCTTCTGTAGAATCTTTCCAATATGAAATAAGGTAAGGGTTGACAGAGAGTCCACGAGGAATGATAAATCTTCAAATCGAAATCCCGTGAAATTCATGTCCACTCCTTTAATCCCCAACTCACCTACTGAGTGAAAACCCAGGGAAAGCATTGCGTTACTCAAAGTAACAAAATAATCCAACGCCACTACGACTAAAGATAGAGGAAAATGTTGCCTTTAAAGCCCAACATAAGTCCTTGACAAGTCATCATGCTGAGGGGAATAACATGGCTAGCCCGACTCAAACGGTAGTGGTAAAGGCATATCAAATCCGTTGACAGCTGAGGATTTGTTAAAAATTCTAAGGAACCTGTTCCCACTTGATTCCCTCTCCAAAATCATTTACCAATTCCCGTCCATGGAATGGTAAGACCACATAGAAAGGTATTCATATCCCTTGCGAAATGACGAGTCTAACCTATCATGTTAACATTAAACCTCTGATGGTTAGATTCTGGCCTATTCCCTCACGTATAAAACTAACATCCCTGCGAATTTGGTCAACTTCCTCAGTGAATAAACCCCGCTTGTCATTCTCTTCAATAAAATGACAGGTCCACTCAAGTTACTGTTATGTTCAAACACATCTAACAATAAAAATGAATTCTAGTCAAGTTAATATTACACCTCCGACAAGTTGCATTGCAAATCCCCATGGAGTTCTCTGACATATAATCTTTCATGAGATTCATATTTCTCAGCTTCCCAGCAAATCTCTAGTAGACTCTCTTCAAAGTCTATTATTTCCCACTCAGTCCCCAATGGACTCTATTAGTTGTCACGTTAACAATACACCTCTGATAATTTCTTCCAAAAATATCCAAAGGAGATATCAATTTCCCATGAAATTTATAATCAAATCCTATTTCCCCCATGGGGTTATTCCTTTTACCGTTATTCCAGCTTGTCACCTCTGAACGGTAGAAATCCTGAGCTCGGTAGCAATTCTCAATCGGTTATGTCTATATTACCTCTGAACTGACAGATAATCAAGTCTTATCTTTCAGTCCATTAGGGACTATTCCTTGGCCGTTATGTCCAGTTCGCCACCTTTGAACGGCAGGGCTCCGAGTCTAGCAATTTCCAATCGGTTATGTCCATATTACCTCTAAACCAACGGATACCTAAATCTCCCTTCTTATGGTACTTCAACTGTCATGTCCAGTTCGCCACTTCTGAACAGATAAGTCCATAACTTTGTTCCTTCCCTCTATCAAGGTCAGGAGTCTTGCTGTCATGTTAATACGACTACCTCTGAACAGCGAATTATGAGCCTGATGTCTCTTAGTTGGTCATGTCTATATTACCTCTGAACGACGGGTGCTCAAATCCAATTCACCCTTGCAGCCCCTAGTGGGCTAGCTGCTAAGTTAATGCGACTACCTCTGGCAGCGGATTCAGAGTTTAGTGTGTCTTAGTCTATCATGTTCAGTATATCACCTCTGAATAGACGGGTCCCTAAAATCGGATTCACCTTCATTTTGTCATCATGTCCAGATTATCACCTCTGAATGACAAAATTTTGAGCTTGGTGGCTTCTCAATCGGTTATGTCCAATTTATCACCTCTGAACTGACAGATAGCCAAGTTTCCTTTTGCTTACTGTTATGTCCAGTTCATCACCTATGAACAGTAAACACTCCGAGTTTGGTAATTTCTAATCGGTATGTCCAGTTGTCACCTCTGAACTGATGAATATCCAATCTCATCTTTCTTTGTCATCATGTCCAGATTATCACCTCTAAATGACAAAATTTCAAGCTTGGTGGCTTCTCAATCGGTTATATCCAGTTTATCACCTCTGAACTGACAGATAGCCAAGTCTCTCTTTTGCTTACTGTTATGTTCAGTTCGTCACCTCTGAACAATAAACACTCTGAGTTTGATAATTTCTAATCGGTTATGTCCATATTACCTCTGAACCGATAAATATCCAATCTCATCTTTCTTTGTCATCATGTCCAGATTATCACCTCTGAATGATAAATTTCGAGCTTGGTGGCTTCTCAATCGGTTAATGAAAGTACACCTAGAGGGGGGTGAATAGGTGTAAGTGCTAATCTAGAAACTAAATGCTCTAAATGCGGAAGCTAATGCAAATGTTGCACAAACTTAATACAATACAACAAGTGTAGCCGAATTCCCCGTGAAGGGCTCTGGACTAACTCCTCTTGATTCCCCTTGAAATGGGTTGAGGTGCTATGTGAAGCTCTTGTTGGATGAGTATAAGTTAGGCACACACACACAAGCAATCCAAGCAATATGAAATATGTGCACACACAATCAAGCCAAGCATATAAGAATGAATTGCAATATAAAAGATGCAAGGCAACACAATCAATGTATAAGATATGTATGCAATGAAAGAATGATGCTTGAATGAAATGATGCTTGCACAAAGTAAAGAGAGTAAGAGTTGAGAGATATTGGATCAATCGCAAAGACCAAGATATGTTTCGAGGTTCGAGCCCCTAGCTCTACATCCCCGCCTACACCACCGTGTAGGATTTCCAATCCACTATCTCCCACCGAGGGAACCTCTACCGAAGAGGATTTGTTACAACACAAGGAGTACCAAACTCCTCTCTCAATACAACAACCTCCACCGAGGCCAACAACCAACACAACCACAACCACCTCTACCGAAGAGGTTTACAAACCAAACTCAACCACCTCACACTTGAGGGATACAAACCAAACTCCACCTCTACCAAAGAGGGAGCAACCCAATCACCCGATCACCTCTACCAAAGAGGGATACAACAAGAATAAGGGTGTTTACAACAAGTGGTTCCAAACCACAAACTCTCTTTTCTTTCCTCTTTTCCACAAAACAAGATCCTAATAGGTTAGGATAGAAGATATGGCTCAAGTGTGGAAAACTAGGTGTTTGGAAATCAAGAAATCAAAGAAAAATACTTGGGAAAAATCCTTTGTAAATGATAGAAATGAAGAACAAGATAAATCTCCCAATATCTTTGATTTTTCAAAAACCTAAAACAAAAAAGAATAAATCTTTTTAGCACTAAAAACTCTTTTGAAAACTTCTTTTAAAACCAGAGAATGGGTGAAAATGAGCTCTAAAATCTTAGCCAAAACAATGGAGAAATGGGGTATATATAGCCCCTAGGAAAAACTAGCCGTTAGGCTGATGTGGCAGCCTGACTGGCCTGGCGGTCGACCGCCCGGTCGACCGTCCAACGGTCAAAAAAATAGCCGTTGACAGCTGCGGTCGACCCGGCGGTCGACCCAGACAAACAGAGACCAATCTGCTAACAGTCGGTCGACCGCACGGTCGACCGTCTATAGAAACAGCCAACGTGCACGAAACCGTGCACGTCCGGTCGACGGCTGGTCGATCGTTGGCTTGGCACGGTCGACCGGACTTGTCGACCGGCCTAGCCTGGCAGGCAGCAAAATAGGTCATATTGGAGCACATATTTGAGGTCTAAAACGTTCGAATTTGGGAATAAGTATATAGGATGAAGTTGTAGATATTGAAGTCTAATTTCTAATTCAACTTAAATCAAATCAATATCAGTTTGGATGTGAACGTTATCAATAAAAACACTGACAGGTGTCAAAACAGAAACTGTAATCTGTTTCAGAACAAGAACATATTTCAACCAAATATTTGACAACTTTAAAATTAGAATCTGAAAATGGTTATTAAATAAGAAATTTAGATCTGAAAGTTATATTTTAAATGCAAGTTAAATCATATTATTTGAATATAAAAATAAAAAGTTATGATAATAACTATAGAAGGGTGTCAAGCAGATCAATAGAACTAAACTGGTTCAAATCCAAAACCCGATATATGTATCCAAAACTGATTCAATCAAAAACATGAAATGTGTGTGTATTGTGCACTTGAGCATATCAACTATACTAAGCTTTACAAATGGATCTAAAACACACTAAAACTAAACTATGGATACCTAAGTCTTCTTGACGATCTTCATCTCCAAGTTGACTCGATCCACAAACTCCATCCATGAGCTATGCAAGGTAGATCTTGAAGCTTGAGCCCTGGAATCACCATGATAAGCTTCTAAACTCCTTGTTGAAGCTAATCATCAACTAATATCTTTGCTAATGATCTGTAACTTAGAATCACAAGATTATTAGTAAACATAACTACATGAGTTGATCATCATCAAAACTAGAGTGGAAGGCCTTTGGGCCAACAATCTCCCCTTTTTGATGATGACAAAACTCATGGAGTTATATATGCATGGATTAAAGTTAAGCTTCAAGAAAGCTCCCCCTTAACTCATGCATAAACAAATAAACAATAAACATGCATGAATGATAATGCATATAAACATGGTGCTCTAGATACCAATGATATATTCAAAAAAAACATGTTCTAGATACCAATTTAAATTAAAAACAAAAACATGCAACTATGTTCTAGATACCAATTAAAGCATTATAAACATCATATATGCAAAAAATGTAAGCATGCTCAAAATCTTTCTCCCCCTTAAGTAAGGAAGACATGCATATAATAAACAAACCACAAATACTTCCCCCCTTTTTGTCAATCATCAACAAAGGGGTAAAATCATAAAAACAAATTTTTCTCCCCTAAGATCAAGAAGGGGTAATCAAAACAAATATGATACCAATTCAAGATATGACAATAAGGTACATATTGATACCAATGGAAATAAAACATGTAATAATCAATAAATGATATATGCGATATACATTCATGAAGAGGAAGACGGTTAAGTAACTTCCTACATATATACATTACATGAAAGAGGGATGATAAGCCCCAATTCACATAACACATATTATGTAATGCATAAGAGGAGATGTGAGGCTCCCCCTACACACGTGTACCACATAAAGAAGAGATGTTAAGCTTTTCAATACAAGATACACTCAACATGAATTTATACACATATAGGCAATGTAAATCAAAAGTATATATATTTTTCTTAACAAAATTTTGAGATACCAATTTAAAACATTCAACATAAATATTATGATATCATTAAGAGAAATATTCTCTTTTAAACATATGATACCAAATTGAAACTATATTTTAACATAAAGTAAGGGAGTGGGAATCACATACCAATTGAAAGACAAAATCAAATTTTCTCCCCCTTTATGAAATACGAACAAAATATATGCATAAGCTTGTTAAGATACCATAGAAAAACAATCAATCATTAGAAATTTTCAAGCTTAGCATAAACAAATTTTTGAGCTCTAAGATAAAGGAATATAGTAGGCACAAAAAACATATATGTATGAAAATTAGATACCAATTGACATTGATATTCTTGAAAGAGTAAGCATACATATACAAACCATATATGAGTATACAAAAAGATCAAAATTGATACCAATTGAAAGTGTTCAATGATACCAATTGAAAGAATAGGGTCAAGTGTATATCTCATATTATAACGAAGAATACGAACTAGTTAAAATGAGAAGTTTGTTAACTAGTACGAAATCCTTCAAGCAAGGAATAAATACAAATCATTTTTCATAAAATTGAAATCCACATGATGATCAACACTCTATTCAATTAAGTATAAAAATGTCTCATGAAAATAAAATATGAGCAAATAATAAATGTGAGTGTACAAGTCAAGTATGGAGATCACAATCATGAAAATTTGTTCAATTAAGCTCAATTATTCCTTTAAACAAGAAATCATCAAAATATTTAACCTTCAAGGTATATGTATGTCTAATACAAACTAAAGTATACATACATATCCAAGATACAAACGAGTCCACAAGGATATATGCATGAAGGCATGTGACTCAAAAGGATAGTCATGTATATCTAATAGTTTGGACAAGATAAGCATATACATGAAGTTTAAATACCAATTCATGAAAACAAAATATGAATAGCATGAAAAGTATGAAAATTTAGCTTTTCATTAAAACAATTTGATACCAATTCTTTTCAAGGTATATGTATGATTTGTCAACACAAGAAGTATACATACATATCCCTTAAACACACTTTGAGTCCATAATAGATATTTGCATGAAAGGCAAATGACTCAAGGGGTATACATGTATATCTTCAAGTTTGGCAAAATACACATATACATGAAATGAAAACTCATAATCATAAAAACAAATACCAAAATGGAATACAAGTTTAAAATGTATGAATAATCAAAACTAGACTATACTAGCACATCTAATGGGAACAAACAAGCATTCAATCCCAAACATATATAGATTTATTTGTAGCCCATCATATGTACAAATATAAATCCTAGTCTTAATGAAAACTAACATCTAAACATATATTCAAAACATGAAGTATCAAAACAAACACGAATATTATTTTGCTATATAAAACAAGCAAAGATTCATCAAAAATTTTTTATCAAACTTCTAGGTATATGTATGATTCATCCAAATTTAACAATATACATACATATCCCAACCGTAAACGAGTCTATTAAAAGTATTTGCATGAAGGCAAAAGACTCATGGGTATACATGTATATTTATTAGGTTTGAATTCAAAATACATATACATGAAGTAAAAACATGAAAATAGGCATAGCAAGTATAAATGAAGGAATCATCAAAACTAGCTTATACATGTGCATATAGTGGGTACAAATGAGCATGAAGTGCAAACATATAAAAGTCAATTTGTTCTCACTATGTGTACATGCATACATGCAAGTTTTGATAAAATCTACATCTAAACTAGTTTATACCACATAAAGCATAAAACAACAAAAAAAATCATCATGAGAAAACTAAAACATGATTACTATGTAAATTCACATGTATTTGATTCATGATCTACATTATAGCTAAACAAAAGGTGAGAACACTAAATATGAGTTTATATAAGCATGTGTGTCTCAAATACTATACATGTATGTCAGGATCTAATAAACATGGCATTTACACACTAATCCATAGACAATGAAAACATGCTATAAAACAAATGAATATGAAAGCATGTAAACAGTAATAAGGAGTTAGGAATTGTTACCAAACCCTAGAAGGCAACTCTCCTTGTCTCCAAAACATGGTGGTCCTTTCCACCAAACTTCCCTTGAAAGTGATGCATCCAATTGATTTCCATGAAGCTCGGAACGCATTCACTCCAAGGTGTCATCACTCTCACGTCATGTGAGAGCCCACACCTACATCGAAAATAGGAGGGGTGGTCTTTGGTACCCATTGTCTTTGGGTCCATGGGGGTTAGTCTCATTTCTAACCCAAACAAAATTCTTTGCTAAATTTGGAGTATGTAATCTATCATAGCAAAATCTAGCAAGATGGCCCTTACGACCACAATGTGTACAAGTGTACACATGAGCATACGTGTGATGGTGTCCGTGAGGAGCATGTGTATGCCGTGGAGGGTGTGCATGAAAAGATGGAACTTGTTTCTTACGAAACCAAGTTTCCAAACGTGTATGGTTCATGGCACATTGGCTCAAAGTGGAGCCCAAACAATCTACACTCTTCTTTAGCAAACAAATATCATCATTAATTCTAGAAGAAGAGGTACATGCATTAGGAGATGGAACTACCCTAGCATGGCAAACATGTGCATCTATCTTATTTTGTAAAACATCCTTTTTCTTCAAACATGCATCTAAATCTTATTAGAAAAGAAATAATTTTATTTTCAAAGCAACATTCTCTTTTAAAACAAAATCAATTTTTGAAGACAAATTTCATTTTTCTTCAAAATAACATGGCAATCATTTTTAGATTTAAAAATTCATTTTCTTTAAGTGCAAGTTCTAATGAGATCTCAATGAATCCCTTTCATTATAGACCTCAACCTTCTCTTGCAAAACATTATCAAGTCTAGAATGCAAACTTTTATTTTTTTTTTCAATTTCTAGACTTTTCTTTTTCAAAATTTTATACTTCTCAATTAATTTTTCACACACAATAGATAGTTCTTCATTTAAAGCATGGGGATCAAAATTATCATCACATGAAGAACTAGAGCAATCATCACTATCTAAGTGGGGTTCCGAATGTACCTCAGGGAGTTATTCCCTTGGACCATGAAGCATTGTGACTCGGAGTCTCCACTAGATTCCTCTTCCTTTTGGATTTGCACTTGAAGCTCGGAGGTGGTGGTTGTAGTTGTCAATAAATTCCACACTGCAAAGGCGGAATCAATATTAGAAACATGTAAAAGATATTCTTTTGAAAGTGTACTTCTAATAGCCTCTAGGGCTTGAGCATTAGCCCCTATATGATCACCATTACCAAGATAGCATTTCTTGGTAGCGGCAAGAAAGACATGCAAACCTAGGGTCTTCAAGTACATGACATCCTATACTTCCAAACAACAATGTTGGAAGGGTCGAAACTAGGTGGGGTCATGAAGTCCATGGTAAAAACTATATGTGTGCAAACAAACAAATGCAAACAAGATTAGCAATCAATGGATCTTACTCCTAGGATGTTAAGCCTAAGTATCAGGAGCATTAGCTCTGATACCAATTGAAAGTGAAAAGTCACCTAGAGGGGGGGTGAATAGGTGACAATGCTAATCTATGAACTAAATGCGGAATTTAAAAAACTTAATGCAAATTACACTCAAGTGCTATCAACAAGTGATGCACACAACCAAGCCAAGCAAATATGAATGAGCAATGTAAATAAATGCAAGGCACAAAGTAAAGAGAGAGTAGTAGAGAGAGAGCCAATGGATCAAGCGCAAACACAAAGATATGTTATCGAGGTTCGAGCACCCAGCTCTACATCCCCGCCTTCGACACACGAAGGATTTCCACTAGCTTGTCCACCTAGGACCCTTTACAAGGAGTACCAACACTCCTCTCTTTACAACCTCCTCCCTGAGGCAAACTCCAACAATAACAACCTCCTCCTTGAGGCAAAAATTCAAACCAATACAACAAACTCCCAATCACCAACCAATACAAGGATCACCTCTCAACTAGAGGGATACAACCCAAAGCACAAAGCTAAGAAAAGATTGGGTTACAACTTGGTGGTCAAAACAACAACCACAAACAACTTCTTCTTCCACACAAATAACCTATAGATATAGATAGTAGATATTTAGCTCAACTTTGGAGAAAACTAAGGGATATGAAACCAGTAACTCAAAGAAAAACCTTTGGAAAACAAATGAAATCAAGATATAGAAGTTCAAACAAAAGCTTTTCCCAAAATCCCTTTCTTTGGTTTTTCAAACCCTAATCAAAAAACACAAAAGATTGTTCACTTTGAATCCAAAAACCTATTTTTTTCTTGCAGCAAAAACACCAGAGAGATAGAAAATTTTAGCCCAAAAATTCTTAAAGAAAAACTCTCTCAAATGGGGTATTTATAGGCAATTTAGAAAACTAGCCGTTTACAGAATATTTGCCAGATTTACCCTGCCGGTCGACCGGCCCGTCGACCGCCCAACGGTCAAATTCTGAACCGTTGTGGCTACCGGTCGACCGCCTCGGTCGACCGAGAATTCCTGAGAGCCAACAGCTCTCCGTCGGTCGACCGCTTCGGTCGACCGGATACAGAGTCAGCCAGCGTGCACGTATCCGTGCACGTCGGTCGACCGGAACGGTCGACTGGCTTCTTTGGTGCGGTCGACTGTACCAGTCGACCGGCCAAGCCTGGCAGACAAAAATCAGGTCTGAAATCTGGGGAAAAATATTATAATAAATCCACAAAATCTCTAAAATTCCACAAAAATAGTTTTATCATTTTATATTGAAATATAAACTTGTGTTAAAAATCCTAACACAAATTTCAAACATATTTGACTATTTTGTGTCATAGAAATTTTGCAAAAACCAAAACCGTATTTTCTAAAACCTTGTATTTTGAATAGAAAACACATTGTCTAAAACTCATCCATGATACAAAAATATGATATTTAAACACTTTGAAGCATATTGTATATGAATAGAAATTCAATATACAAGAAAAACATATATATTCATGATTTTTGTCATTAGGTCCAAAAATATGTTTTGTTGTAAATACAAAACATAAAACACATGGAATAGATTATCAAACAAAGTTTGTCTAAAAACATTGAAGCATGCATGTATATAGAACAAATCTAATATACATAAACCATGTAAACTTGTTTTGATAAAAAATCTATTCATGAAAACCAAGATCGGTAAACCTAAAACCGAAAATCAAAACATGAAAGGTGTGTGTTGTGAACTTGAGCTTATCATACTATTCTAATCTTTACAATTAGGATCTAAACCCAAACTAAAACTATGGATACCTAAGTCTTCTTGTAGAGCGCAATCTCCAAGTAGGCTCGATCCAAAAACTCTTGATTCACCGAGCAAGTGCAATGTATGATCTTTGATGCGCGGGCTCTTGAATCAACATGTGCAAGCTTCCAATACATCTTGTTGAAGCTAAACACCAACTAATATCTTGATTAATAAACTGAAACTAAAATCACAAGATAATTAGTACACATAACTACATGAGTTAATCATCATCAAAACTAGAGTGAAAGGCCTTTGGGCCAACAATCTCCCCCTTTTTGATGATGACAAAACTCATGGAGTTATATATGCATGGATTAAAGTAAAGCTTCAAGAAGCTCCCCCTTAACTCATGCATAGGAATAAACAAACAATAAGATGCATATAAACAGGGTTCTTGAAACAAAATGAATATGCATATGAAACATGCTATTGATTCCAATTCTAACAAAACAACTAAATTACCAAAACATGCTCTTGATACCAATGGATACTAATAAAAACAAAACTCATAATGCTCTTGATACCAATACCAATGGAGATGAAATGAACATAAACTGAAAACTCATGCATATCAACTCCAATAAATCTTCTCCCCCTTTTTGTCAATCATCAACAAAGGGGTAAAAACAAAAAGATATGAATTCTTCTCCCCTAAATATATGAAACAAAGAATAAACAAACTACTTCAAGGGGTGAAACCAAAAATGATACCAATTAAAAAAATGTCAAAGAAGTGCATTATGATATCAATAGAAAGTGATCATAAAAAATTTAAGAAATGCCTACAATTACCAATTGAAAGTAAGAGGGCATAGAAAACAAATATGATCCCAATTGAAATTAAAACATATTGATACCAATTGAAAAACACATTGATACCAATTGAAGATATATATCTTTATAAGCATATGATACCAATTAAAAATCAATAATCATTCTTAAATCAATTTTTTTTCTCATAAAGTTAGGGAGTGGGAAACAAAACCAAAGGTAAACTAAATACCAATTGAAAAATTGAAATGTGAGTTTTCTCCCCCTTTATGAAATACCAACTAAACATATGCTTAAGCTAGAAATAATATACCAATTGAAGACTAAGTCAATTGAAATAATGTTAAAGCTCAAGCTTAGCATAAGCAAGATAATGATAATGCTAGTATAAAGAAACAATTGAAAATTAAATCAATTGAAAATGATGGTCATTAAAAAAAATCAAGCTTATCATAAGCAAAATTAGTGCATATATCTTGAAGCACAAATAAATCATCTATATATGTATGTAAGAAATAGATACCAATTTAAAATTTGATACAGAGATACTAATGTAAATTGATACTATATGAAGTGTATGCATACATATATATAAACAAAACATATATGAGTATACAAAAGGATGTCAAGATTTGATACCAATTGAAAGAATTCAATGATACCAATTGAAACAACAATAAGATCAAGTGTATATCTCATATTCACTACCACCCAATCATGTGCAAGTTTAAAAATGATTTTCATTATAAAGCATACATGAACATGATCTCCCATCCAACCACCCTTAGATGGTAGGAGTTTTCAAAAATAGATTGGAAATATAGTATGTTTGAAAATCTCTACCAAGGAAGAATATCATAACTAGTTATATGAATCAACTAGTATGAGATCCAAAAAAAATTTTCATGAAGACACATGTAAACCACATGGCACTAAAACACTCAAAATCCATATAGCATAACTTGTACTCATGAAAACTAAGTCATGAGAAAACATAAATAGAGTGAGTGTACAAGTGTTGTGAGAAACATATTAACATGAAAATGGACAATCAAGCTCAATTGAAATTCCTTTAAAATATAAACATATGAAAACTAAATTTTCATTACTAAAGGAAATCTCCTAAAACATGAAAATCTAAACTCTTCATTAAAAGTCAATTTATACTTCAAGGTATATGTATGTTTAGACAAAGCAAAAGTATACATACATATCCCTAAACACAATTGAGTCCAAAATATAGATTTACATGAAAAGCAAATGACTCAAGGGGCATACATGTATATCTTAAGGTTTGGCAAAATAGACATATACATGAAGTGAAAACACTTTATCATAGAAAACACATGATCATAAAACATATCAAAAATGAGGAAACATGTTTGAATGCATAAATCATCAAAACTAGACTATATTAGCACATCTAATGAGTACAAATAGGCATCCAAGCACAAACATATATAAAGGTTTATTTGTGGCCCATTCTATGTACAAGTATAACTCCTAGTTTTCATGAAAACTAACATCTAAGCATATATTCAAATCATAAAGCATAAAACAAGTCATAAATCAACAATTATTCTAAAAATGATCCTTATGTAAATTCATATGCTATAAGAATCAAGATATACATAATATCAAAACAATTGTGAAAACACAAAATATGGAATCATATAAACAATGTGATTACAAATTGCAATACATGTATGGCAATGAAACATACTAATCAACACATGATATCATTAAAACACAAAATCATAGAATCATGAACATCATATGATCATTGTGCATATGCATGTACATTAGATCTAAAGCATACATGTTAGTTTAAACAAGGTGAGACACTAAATGTAGATTCTAAATGAAGCATGGGTGCTCAAGTAGCTAAACATGTACAACTTAAATATAATGGACAAGCATAATGGACAATAAAATACAACATGCTATAAAAAAAAGTGAAAAGCATGTAAACACTAAATGGAGTAAGGGATTGTTACCAAAACCAAAGGGGCAACACTACATGTCTCCAAAACACGATGGCCTCCCACCAAATCTCCTTGAGAGTGAAGCATCCAAATGGTTCTCCTTTTAGCTTAGAATGCATCCACCTCAAGGCACCAATACCCTCACGTGACGCGAGAGCTCCCACCTACATCAAAAGTCAAAGAGGTGGATCTTGGTATCCATTTCTTTGTGGGTCCACGGGGGTTAGTATCTTTTCTAACCCAAACATAATTAGTTGCTAAATTTTCATGATAATGCGATCATAACAAAATCTAGCAAGGTGGCCTTTTTGACCACAATGTGTACATGTGTACACGTGAGCATACATATGGTGGTGATCATGAAAAGCATGTGTATGCCTAGATGGTGTGTGCATGCAAAGTTGGAACTTGTTTCTTGCGAATCAAGGTTTCCAATCGTGTGTGATTCATGGCACAATGGCTCAAAGTGGAGCCCAAACTATCAACACTTTTCTTCAAAACAAGTATATCATTTTCAATGTTAGAAGATAAAGTGGAGCATGCAATAGGTGTGCTAGAACATGAAGCAACATTAGCATGGCAAAAATCAATCTCTTTTTTGCAAAGATTTATTTTTAATCAAAACCAAATCCAATTCTCTAGTAATTGAATCAATATCATTTTTCAAAGTAAGATTTTCTTTAAAAGTAAAATCTAATTTTGAAGATAAAATCTCATTGTGCTTTACAACATCATCACAATCATTTTTGTTTTTTCAAAAATTCAATCTCTTTAAGTGCAAGTTCAAGTTAAGATTGTAGTGAGTCACGTTCACTAGTGATCTCTCTTTTTCTTGCAAAATCACTTCAAAATTAGAACATAAATCCTTTAATTCATTTTTCAAAACAAGATTATTCTCTTTCAAAGTTTGTGTTTTTCTAAGAATTTTTCAAGCTTTTGAGTAAGTTCCATATTAAAGTTTGAACCTCAAAACAACCATGGCAATAAGAATTAGAGCTAGCATCAAGAGGGGAATCCGAGTGTACCTCAAGGGAGTCTTTCTCTTGGACCATGAAGCATTTATCTTTGGACATGTCTCCTTGGATCTCCTCAAATTGTTGATGATCCTGGAAGCTCGGGAGACGTTAAGATGCTCCAAACTGCAAAAGCCGAATCATAGCGATCAAAAATAGGTAAAAGATGTTCATTTAGAGATGCTAGAAGTGTCCTAAGGGCTAATGCATTGGCCTTCTTATGCTTGCTACTATTAGGGAGGGATTCTATAGTGATGGCTTGATAAACTAAATGTCCTAGTCCTTTTAGATGTCTAATCATGTCAACCTTCCAAGAGTCAAATCTAAAATGGTCAAACATAGGAGGGCTAGCCATGAGTGCAAACTAGTATGAGTGCAAATGAAAATGCAAATGAAGATTAGCAAATCAAGATCACTCCTAGGTGGTTAAACCTAAATATCAGGAGCACTAACTCTGATACCAATTGAAAAGTCACCTAGAGGGGGGGTGAATAGGTGACAATGCTAATCTATGAACTAAATGCGGAATTTAAAACTTAATGCAAATTACACTCAAGTGCTATCAACAAGTGATGCACACAACCAAGCCAAGCAAATATGAATGAGCAATGTAAATAAATGCAAGGCACAAAGTAAAGAGAGAGTAGAGAGAGAGCCAATGGATCAAGCGCAAACACAAAGATATGTTATCGAGGTTCGAGCACCCAGCTCTACATCCCGCCTTCGACACACGAAGGATTTCCACTAGCTCGTCCACCTAGGACCCTTTACAAGGAGTAGTACCCAACACTCCTCTCTTTACAACCTCCTCCCTGAGGCAAACTCCAACAATAACAACCTCCTCCTTGAGGCAAAAATTCAAACCAATACAACAAACTCCCAATCACCAACAATACAAGGATCACCTCTCAACTAGAGGGATACAACCCAAAGCACAAAGCTAAGAAAGATTGGGTTACAACTTGGTGGCCACAACAACAACCACAAACAACTTCTTCTTCCACACAAATAACCTATAGATATAGATAGTAGATATTTAGCTCAAGTTTGGAGAAAACTAAGGGATATGAAACCAGCAACTCAAAGAAAAACCTTTGGGAAACAAATGAAATCAAGATATAGAAGTTCAAACAAAAGCTTTTCCCAAAATCCCTTTTCTTTGGTTTTTCAAACCCTAATCAAAAACACAAAAGATTGTTCACTTTGAATCCAAAAACCTATTTTTTTCTTGCAGCAAAAACACCAGAGAGATAGAAAATTTTAGCCAAAAATTCTTAAAGAAAAACTCTCTTAAATGGGGTATTTATAGGCAATTTAGAAAACTAGCCGTTTACAGAATATTTGCCAGATTACCCTGCCGGTCGACCGGCCCGGTCGACCGCCCAACGGACAAATTCTGAACCGTTGTGGCTACCGGTCGACCGCCTCGGTCGACCGAGAATTCCTGAGAGCCAACAGCTCTCCGTCGGTCGACTGCTTCGTGTAGGGGCCGGAAAGTTTGGTGGTCGGAGAAAGTGGTTTTAGCTGTAAAAAGATTTCCTTAATTCAAGCGAAACGATTACAACCAAAGAACTACTCTTCCCTCTTTTCCAGTTACAAGGGAGGGAGGATGTCTGAATCTTCCCTTTGTTTAAAGCTGGGTTCTTCGTGTGGCGATGGAGAATGAATCTTGTTCTCCGTTGACCAGATGACCGTCCTGGACCGTCGGGGGTCTTCTCTTCGGTCGGTAGAAAGAGTAACTCAGCTCCGTCTACCAAAACTCTCAAAGAGGAGGTAGGCGAAGAGCGGCTAGTACTCAGTAAGCTCGCTGAAGAGTCGTGCTTCTCTCTTGATGATCCTCCTGCCTGGATTCGATCGATTTTTGATGATGCCTTATCTCAAAGCTCTCTCTCTCTTCAAAACTCCAATCTTCTGCCCAAGCTTCGATCCTCTCAAGGTTCTCTCCCTTCTCCCAAAAACTCCGATCCTCTCTTCATAGCAAACAAGGCTATTTATAGGGATCTCAGGGGGTGAAGGTGCCTCCTGAAAACGCTCCCGAATGAGGGGCCACTACCCGCTACATGCGCGGTGACTGGCCCCGCAATCAGGGCAGTTGCAACTGAGACGCGGGCGTTGGGCCGAACGCGCCTTGAAGTTTGAGACGCGGGCGTCGAGCCAAACGCGCCTTGAGACGCGGGTTTCGGGCCTTCACGTCTGGATGCTGAGGCGAGGGCGTCGGGCCGATGCGCCTGGATGCTGAGGCGCGGGCGTCGGGCCGGTGCGCCTTGATGCTGAGACGCGGGCTTCGGGCCGACGCGCCTTGATGCTGAGACGCGGGCTTCGGGTCGACGCGCCTTGATGCTGAGACGCGGGCTTCGGGTCGACGCGCCTTGATGCTGAGACGCGGGCTTCGGGCCGACGCGTCTGAACGTTGTGACGCGGGTGTAGAGCCAACGCGTCTTAATGCTGAGACGCGAGCATCGATTTCTCGCGTCTAGAGCTTGAGACTCCGCTTCCTTAATGGCTGGTCTGTTAGTCATTTTTAGACAGCCTACAGAACCCCCTCCAAAGTTTCTGATATTCCGCAGTTGAATGGGACGGATTTCGGAATACTTTGGATCTTTAGCCGTGTTCGCGTTTTATGACTGGACTGTTGATGCTTCGGGTTTGATCTTATCTGGAATTGGTCTTCGTGAGTGTATTGTTGAACTCTTTGAAGCCGTCAGAGTTGATCGTGTTTGAGTGTCTAGATACACAGTCTAGACCTCCCCGATTGCTTTTAGTCTGTCACGGGTGCGCTTTTGACCGGGAGTGGTTGGTTGTCTGTTTGCGTCAGTGTACTGTTGAACCGACTTTGCAGAAGCAGGAGACTGGACGCAGGTTCCTTGAAAAAGCAGAGACTGCTTTAAAGACGCGACTTCTTAGCGAGACGCGACCTTTTGGCGATGAGAACGCGACCGATCTTCATAAGGCAGACGCGATTTTCTGGGTGCATTTATGCTGACGCTGACGGGGCATGTCCACCGAAGAGCCGCGTACTTTGGGGCGTGCGCCTGTGCCATGTCATGATTACGCCGCCAGCTGGCCTGGGGAAAAGGCGAGATTTCGCCTTTTGGCGCGCGGATCCCCCGGTTCATTAAATGAACTGCTCCACGTGTCAACTTCTGACTTGTGGCGGGGTCGCGACGCATGATCTTCCCTGTTCAACAATGATTTGGCTCCACGCGTCAGGCAGCGATTCGCTGCAGCGTTTATTGGGCCAAACGCTGCGTATCTTCGCGAATCTCCGTGCCTATAAAAGGCAACAGTTGGAGAGATGTATCTTCCTCTCCGAACGAACGCATTCTCTGAGAAAAAGAACTTCCTTCTCTTGTTCAACTATTCATCTCCTCGCTCGGATTTCTTGATTTTCAATGGCTCCCAAGACGAAACCGACTGCATCGACCTCAAGGGCGACCATCGCCGAGGCTGAGAGAGATGCTTCCTCTGCGCAGGAGGGTGTTTTCCGAGGTAAAAATGCACCTTCGGTGTGGGTTCCGCCATTAAAACATGTTCATAGAACCCTAAGGACCTTTAACACAAGATCGTGTTTGATTCTCGGACGCTGTCCTTGAGATGATAACCGGGGCGCGGGCCTGATGATCCGACGCTGGTGAACTCTGCACTCTGGGTCCTTCACTTAGAATATTTCTAATTGTGAAGGTCTCTGGACGCGATTTGTAGAACGCGGATTTGATCCATGCGTTCTGTGCTGCGTTTTGTGCCATCAGGCGCTGGCGTCCGAGTCCAAGCACTTTGAAATTTCACAAGTCTTGGTTTGCAGAACGCGGATTTGATCCTTGTGTTCTGTGTCTTCAACCGCCGATTTTGTAGAATCTGGCGTTTGAGTCCAAGTACTTCGAATTTTCATAAGCAGCTTTGCAGGTCTGGACGCGGATTCGAAAAATTCCTGCGTCCAGTATCTCTTCTGCGTTTTGGTGCAAGTTCGCAGGTCTGGACGCGGATGATAACTCCTGCGTCCAATGTCTCGGCTGCGTTTTGAATTATGAACACTTAGCGTCTTCCCTTATTTTTGGCAAAGTATCTGACCAAGTGCCTTTTTCTTTTGCAGTGCCGCATGTTTCAGGTTCACTTGCCAAGATGCACCATTTTGGCCGCGTGGGTGGTGCCGACCGGGCTTGACCTTTGTGCAAAGAATGAGTGTCCCTGTGACTGCTGACCAGTTGCTGGATCGCAGGCTCTCTAATGTTAACAGGAGAACCTTCCGGGCACTTATGACCGATGCCGCGCTCAAAACGGATGACGGTGTCAGGTTGGAGAAGCCTGCCTTCTTCTTTGGGGATCATATCTATGATGATGGCCGTCGTGTGTCTGAGGGGACCTATAAATGGCTCCGTGAGATAAAGGGCGGAAGATTCTTTCTTCCAGACATGGAGAGGATGTTCCCGATGTCCTACTTTCAACACATGTCTGTCCCCCGGAAGATGGAATGGGACATTTCCCAGTATATCCCTGAGATCGCCCTTGGTGACTTTGGCCTCCAAAAGGTAGGCCGCCATGATAGTCATGACGGGTCAGTTGTCGGACTGTTCCCTGCGTCGTCCAAACCTGAAATTCCAATTGGGGAGATCCCGGAGCTTGCTACCACCTTCCTCAATTCCTTCATAGAAGCAGGGGGTGACTATCCTGTCGACTTCCGTGCGTATGGATGGGTCCATTCTCCAGAGAATTACTGGTGGGGTAGGATGGTGGGTTTTGTCCTTACCAATCTTGAGGGGCCGCTGAAACGTGTGGGGCTGTACCCAGCAGTCAGGGCCGTGCAGTGGGGCGTCCCGATGAGTTCCCATAACTTCTTTGGGATTCTGGAGCGCTACAATCCTCGGACGGGGACATTCTTTACTCCGGTTGGAGAGATGGGCCTTGCCCTACACGAATTGTATGAGGTCTCCGGGTTGTCGTCAGGGGATATTCCTTACGAGGAATTTGTCCCAACCACCAGGGAGCTGCGCCTTTTGGAAAAAGAATCTCCTCAAGTGTATGAGACCTACTGGGAGGTGATGTGCCATTTCTACATCTGCGGTCAGACAACTGCCTGGAGGTCAGGAGGCGTCAAGCAACTATCCTGGGCTGATTATTTGTTTAATAATGTCAGCAATAAAGATCTCCCAGTAATCCGACTAGCTCCTAGTTCTGGTGGGGAAGTTGAAGACAGGATCGACGCAGCTTCTGACAAGTTCTACACCACGGAGTCGAACGAGGACGGCTTCGACCCTGACTTGGTCTTTGAGAGCTTTCACCATCAAGCCCGGACCCCTATTTCTGATCAGGCGCTGTTGGCGGGCTTCCTGATGTTGTGGCTGAAGAGGTGTGTGGTGCCCACGCTACCACATGAAGTTATTGTGGCAGATGTGGTGTACCCGGCGGTACTCTTGGCTCATGGCCACCCCATAGCCCTTCTTCCCGCCGTGGTGGCTGGTATTCAAAGCGGGCTGCGGGTGTTGACCAAGAGCTTCTGCGGACCCCCAAAGACTGCTAATTCTCGTGGGGAGCCGTATACCGACTCAGAGGGGAACCCGACGGTGAAGCACCCCAACCCGCGAATTGAGCTGCCTTACACGTACCTCATGGCTTGGTACGTGATGCATTGCCCGTCTCTAATGACGTCAGCGCGTGGGAGCGTGGATCATATCCCATTTGTGCAGCGGCTGGAACGTTCAGAGTGGCATGACACCTACCTGTATTACATTAGGAAGCGTCTTTCCTGTGCCGCCAACTACCAGCTCAACCGCTGCTTTCCAGAGGTTCAAGATGCAGCCCCCGGGGAGCTGTTCACGGATGTCGCTGGGCGGGATGACTTCTCGCAATTGCCTGCTGGAGCCTTCTGGTGGTTGATCAATATACGACCAGGATATGTGCTGTTTCGCCAAGGAACTTCCTGCACTATCGAACCGTATATGCCAAGTCGTTTTGCCTGACAATTTGGCTATGATCAGCTTTACGTTGGGAATCCCAATGCTCAACTTGCCTTTGACGGGAACCTGTTCGAAGGCGCTCGGGCTTGGTATTACAGTGTGGCTGGAGGGACGGGAGCAACGTTCCATCTACCCGACGAGGCGCCTAAGTGCCGTATGAGCTTCAGCTTCTGTACTTGGTACTCCCAAGCCGGCCAGACGCCAGATCTTATTCCGGAGTCTTCATGTCTTGAGAGTATCAATGCCAGTCTCGAGGAGAGGTCTGAATCCAGTAAACGTACTAAACTTCTCGACCAGTACCTGAAAGCTCAGAGGGAGGTCGAGAAACGATCGAGGAGGGAGCCCCCAGTAGTGAGGGCGGCACCGCGACCGGCAAGGGCAAAGCCGCAAGCGACGAGGGCGGAGCCACCAGCAATGAGAGTGGAGCCGCGACCGGCAAGGAGGTCGAAGCAATTGGCGAGGAAGCGTCGTCGACGCTCTGCTTCTGTAGTTGAGCCTGCCCCAAAAAAGGCTCGGAGGGACTTAACGGCTGAAGTCTCTCAATCCAGAGCTATCTCTGCTGGAGTTGAGGTTCCTCCTGAAGGTGTCCCTGTTAGAGTTGAGGAACCGCTGGAAGATGAAGATTTTCCAAGCTTGGTCCGTGCTCCTAGGTCACGCAGCGAGACCGTGGAGGAAGGGGAGCTTGTTGAGCGACCCCTTGTTGCTGGTGATACCGAGTCACCGGAGGTTGACATAATGGGCGAGTCTCCTTCTGCTCATGAAGGGAGAGACGAGGTACAGCAACCGGGGTCTCCTAGTGTCTTTATTTCCAATCCTCGGGCAGTCGACCCTAGTCCTACCACTGGAGTGATTGGGGGTAAGGCTCCTATTGCGGAGCTTCCTCGCGTGGCGCTATCGTCTTCTTCGTCATCAGGGGAAAGTGACTTTGAAGATAAAGTTGACTATGGCGATGAACCCGCTCTTCCTGATCAGGGCGGATTCTTTGACGTCTCGGAGGAGGAACAACATGAGGGTGAATTATCGACTGCGTTACCGCTGGCGATAATCCCTGCTGAAGGTACAACTTCTTCGCATGTCGAGGCGATGGAAACAGAGTTGACCCAGCCCAAGGGGATTGAGGCTTCGGCCACTGAGATAACCTCGGAGGGGGTAGCTGTTGAAGTTGGGGAGCCTTCCCCTTTGCCAGGAGGGGAAACAACCATTGAGGCTGAGGAGGCTCTCACTCCGCCGGTGGAGAAGGTTACTGCTGAAGCTGGGGAGACCCCCATTCTACAGGACTCGACGCCTCTGGACCTCGAACCTAGTAAGGCAGCCCTGACTGAGGGGGTTCAGGTGGGGAGTCTGACGATCAGCACCCTTCCAGAAGGCCACACAGCTCAATCCTCGGTGGAAGTTTCTGAAGAGGTTGTGCTTACAGCTCCTTCCTTGGTCGTGGAAGCTCCTGCAGAGGCAGCGCTCCCGGAAGCGCCAATGGGTAGTCTTGTTCTTGCCACATCGACGGCTGGCACGGCTCTTGTGCGAGAAGACCCGCCCTATATCCCTTATCCCGTGACAGAAAAAGGGTCGGGAAGCTTCTTAGGTGGTGAAGACATGGGGGAGCTGGCACGTCAGATGGTGCAACAATTCTTCACCTCGATGGGATCATGTATTGATCTCATCTTCCGTGGACACAGCACCTTCCAGTTCGCCCAGAGGCTTCTTGAAAATATGGCCGTGAGCGTCGAATTGGCGGGAGGCCCTTCACTTGCCAGGGCATGCCTGCGGGTGGTAGAGCAACTTGGAGATAACCTGCGGGAGCTGGAATCTTTGGAAGATGCTGGCTCTTCCGGTGAGGCCCAGGCTATCCTGACTAGACTCCTAGCTGCTCAGGAACGGGAGCGACAAGAGGTGGAGGCACAAATCGCTGCCGAGATTCGCGACCTTGAATATTCCAAGGCTAAATTTCAGAAATTAGCCGGAGATTCGAGGGAATCTGAGCTTAGTGTGCAGAGCACGGAGCAAGTCATCCTCAGAACTCGGGACATTATCGCCAAGGCGGAAGCTGTTCTTGCACTAAATGAGGAGAAACTTGTCTCCCTCAAAAAGGAGCTTGAGGAGCAACGGGCTGCTACGGCGCGAGCTGAAGAGAGTCTGTCTCTGCAATCTTCCAGGGTGGACTCTCTGCGGATGCAACTGTCTGCCAGAAGTTTCTTATCTGAGGCGGAGCTGCGGGACCGGGCTATCATGGAGGCTGAGAGGACGCGCCAGCATGAGATTCACCGCCTTAGGGAACAAATCCGTTCCTTGGTGAACCAGGACATTTAGCCTTCTCTCTTTTTTTTTTTTTTTTTTTTTTTTTTTTTAAAGAAAAGGGACACTCTATTCATTAAGAGTGTTTGTATCCACTTCTATCATTTTTTGATATAATAGAAGTTTTCTTTAAAGCTTTTGTCCCAATTTCTTTGTCCTGTTGTGGATGAGTCCAACTCTTGATCACTAGTCGTGATTACGGAACTTAAGTTTTATTTGGGAAAACTGAGGGTGTCACTGTCATAGGTGTGATGTTTAACTTAACAGTGATAGAAATGCTAGAGGTGTAATGTTGAACTTGGCATTAGTCGTCTCGGCTTAAGGAAGTCAAGGAAAGGTCATAGCCATAGGTGTATTGTTGAACTTAGCAATGACTCGGATGCTAGAAGTGTAGTGTTAACTTGGCATCGTTCATCTCGGCTTGGACAAGGAAGTCGAGGAAAGGTCATAGCCATAGGTGTATTGTTGAACTTAGCAATGACTCGGATGCTGGAAGTGTAGTGTTAACTTGGCATCGTCCATTTCAGCTTCGATATGGAAGTCTGAAGAAAGGTGACTATCAGAGGTGTGATATTAACTTGACAGGCACTCGATGTACTGCTTAGAGGTGTAATGTTAACTTAAACAGTAGTTTTGTCAGAGGTGTGATATTAACTTGACAAGAATTTGCTTGCGATAGGAGCAATTTGAGGACCTGTCATTCTATTGATGAGAATTGACAAGTGGAATTTGAGGTGCCAGAGGTATAGTGTTAACTTGGCAAATTTGAGAGTTTGTTACTCTATGCAGAGTTAACAAGCCAGGTTTGTACTCGACGAAGAGTATTCATTACCAGAGGTATAGTGTTAACATGGTAATGATTGCATTTTGTGGTCCTACCATTCTATGGATGAGAATTGGTAAGGGATTTTTGGAGGGAAGAGTGGAATCAAATCCACTTAGGATTTTTAGCAAACCCTCAGCTGTCAACGGATTTGAGGTGCCTTTACCAACTACCGTTTGAGTTGGGCTAGCCATGCTATTCCCCTCAGCATGATGAGTTGTCGAAGACTTATGTTGGACTTAAAAGCCAACATTTTCTTCTATCCTTAGCCGTCGGAGGCGTCGGATCAAATGGGAACGTGTCCCTTAGGATTTTTAGCAAATCCTCAGCTGTCAACGGGTTTGTCATGCCTTTACCAACTACCGTTTGAGTTGGGCTAGCCATGCTATTCCCCTCAGCATGATGAGTTGTCGAAGACTTATGTTGGACTTAAAAGCCAACATTTTCTTCTATCCTTAGCCGTCAAGGGCGTCGGATGTTTGATCAGAGGTGTATTTTTTAACTTGATCGGTGGAAGAATGCCATCTAGGGATAGTATTTCTTCAGGAATTTTCCATTGATTGGCATCATGAGTGTATCGCCATTTGAGGTTATGAGGCGATACGATCCATTTGAGTAGACTGACTCTACCACAAATGGTCCTTCCCATTTGGGTTGGAATTTTCCTTTCGTCTTGTGTGTCATGACCATGGGTCTTCGGACGGCTAAGACGAGGTCGCCTTTCCTGAAAGTTCGCGATTTGACTTTCTTGTTGAAGGCTCTGGTGATACGAGCTTGGTAAAGCTCGATTTGTTGTTGGGCCTGAAGACGCTTGTCGTCCAAGGCTTCCAATTCTTGGAGTCGCTGTCGATGCTTCTCCTCTGTTGTCATTTCCGCTGTCAAGGCGACGCGAAGAGATGGAATTTGGATTTCCAGTGGAAGGACGGCTTCGCATCCGTACACCAAGGAAAATGGCGTGGCTTTAGTTGGGGTTCGCACAGTCGTGCGATAGGCCCATAAGCATTCGCCCAACTTATCGTCCCAGTCTCGTTGACTTTTCGAGACGAATTTCTTGAGAAGCTTACCAATAGTCTTATTGAAAGCTTCTGCGAGGCCGTTAGCGGGCGGATAGTATGCCGTTGATGACACACTCTGGATTCTGAACTTGGCGCAGAATCTCTGAAAAGCCTGGCTGATGAACTGGGGTCCATTGTCATGGACAATCCGCCGAGGCACACCGAAGCGGTAAATAACGTGATGTTTCACGAACTTGATCACGTTAGAAGATTTCACCTCTTTCAAAGGGATAGCTTCGGCCCACTTTGAGAAGTAATCGGTTATCGCTAGAATGAACCGATGTCCCTTTGATGATGGTGGGCTGATAGGACCAACCACGTCCATCCCCCACATTTCGAACGGCCAGGTAGAGGTCGTAGAGTGGAGGTATGCTGGTGCTTGATGGATGAAATCGCCATGTATTTGACAGGCGTGACATCTTTTGGCATAGGCAACAGCATCGGCAACCATCTTGGGCCAGTAGTAACCCAATCTTTGGAGTCGGTTTGCCAGCTTCGGGCCAGGTTGATGAGCTCCACACGTACCATCGTGGGCTTCTTTCAACACTTCGTGGGCTTCTTTTAATGAGAGGCACCGGAGCAGGATCCCATCATGCGATCTACGATACAATGTTCGCGAAATCGCATTGTAGTAGAATTTGGAGGCTTTCCTTCGGATGGCAGCCGCCTCCCTGGTGTCTTCGGGCAAGATGCCGTACAAGACAAAATCAATGTAGGGGAATCGCCAGTCTTTAAGTTCTGGATCGGTCGACACTTCAAGTGTTTCCTTACCGCGACGATCTCCCGTTGACCTCTGGTAGTCTCCGAGGGGACTTTTTGGGCAGTATAGGTCGTAGCTATAGACGAATACCTTCTCCATTGCTCCAGCTGGAAGAGCTAAGGAGGCAGCAAGGGATGCAAGTGTATCTGCATGCGCATTTTGCTTGCGCGGTACATGGTCGATGTAGAAGTTTGAAAACCTCTCGGCCATGTGGATTGTCGCGTTGTAGTAGGGTACTAGATCTTCATGCCTGACCTCATACTCTCCGCGAACTTGGCTGACGATGAGTTTAGAATCACCGTATGCCTCGAGATTTTTAACGCCAATCTCATCGGCGAATTGCATCCCAATCAAAAGAGCGTTGTATTCCGCCACATTGTTGGAACAGGGCTCGGTTAACGAGATACCTCGGGGAATCACGTAATTTTGTGGGGAGACGAGTACTACTCCTACCCCCGCAACTGTATGTCCCTTAGAGCTTGTCCTTGATGCACCGTCGAAGAAAAGTTGCCATACTTGACTTTCGAACGACGTCTGAGCTAGGCAGACTTCGGCGACCTCATCTGGGAGATCCTCGTAGAGTTTGGCTGCCCTGGGATCTGGGTGTTCAGCTAAGAAGTCCGCCACCGCTTGTCCCTTAATAGCCTTTTGTGGCAGAAAATGCATCTCATATTGTGATAGCAATATGGCCCATTTTGCCAGCCGGCCATTTAGTGAAGAAGGCTTTGTCATAAGTAACCTCAGGGGGTTGACTTTGGATATGACATTTATGGTTTGGCCCACCAGATAGTGTCGCATTTTCTGAATGGCGAACACCAGTGCCAAACATTCCTTCTCGATCGGGTTGTACCGATGTTCGGCTCCGATCATCGTTCTACTTAGGTAGTAGATTGCTTGTTCTCGCCCTTGGTCATCATTCTGAGCTAGTAGAGCTCCCAAAGAATGATCCATTGATCGGACGTACACCAGGAAAGGCTTTCCGGATACCGGAGCTGCCAGGACTGGTGGTTGGGTGAGGTAGTGCTTGATCTCCTCAAATGCTTGCTGGCAAGCGTCGTCCCAAATGAACGAAACGCCCTTCTTCATCAGCTTAGCGAAGGGTTGGCATCTCCCGGAGAGATTTGAAATGAATCTGCGGATGTATGCCAATCGTCCTTGTAATCCTCTGAGCTCCTTGAGGCTTCTGGGGGGTTGCATCTCTTGGATAGCACGGACTTTCTCCGGATCCAAATGGATTCTGTGGAAGTCACGACAAACCCTAGGAATTTGCCACTGGCTACCCCCAGGAAGGACTTGGTGGGGTTCATCTTCAATTGATGAGCCCGCATGATGTCGAAGACCATCCTCAGGTCTGCTGTGTGATCACCTTTAGTGCGGCTTTTTACCGCGATGTCGTCGACATAACATTCCACCGTTTTGCGAATCTGCCGATGGAAAATGGCATTCATGGCCCTTTGGTAGGTTGCCCCCGCATTTTTCAGACCGAAGGGCATGACGGTGTAGCAATATACCCCTAGAGGTGTCCTAAAGGAGGTGTACTTTTCGTCATCGGGATACATCTTGATTTGATTATATCCTGAGAACCCGTCCATAAAGGACATTCGCTCGAATCCACAAGTATTGTCAATCATGACATCTGTGATTGGCAATGGGAATTCGTCTTTGGGGCAGGCCTCGTTTAGATCACGGAAGTCGATGCAGATCCGGATCTTCCCGTTCTTCTTGGCGACGGGGACGATGTTGGCTACCCAGTCGGGATGCTGTTCCTCCCTGATAAAGCCGGAGTCAATAAGCTTCCTGACTTCTGATTGGATTGCCTCCATTATCTCTGGACGGAACCGTCGCTGCTGTTGTTTAACGGGCTTCATGTCCGGATTGATGTTGAGGCGATGCATAGCCATCTGGTGCTTCTGCGTCTGTTCTAAACGCCTGGTCGTCTCCTCAGGAGTGTCTGCCATGTAGGCGGAAGCCTCCTTCTCGACGGAAGAGTTTGAAGCTTGCGACCCCACTACAGCAGAGTGAGAATCACCCGTTCTAATGCCGCGGGCTAAGGCATTATAGTCAATTGGGGGAATGGCCCCCGTCCGGGTGCGAGTGTGTTGATACACCCCCTCCGGTTCAGAGTCAGATTCCTCTGAGTTGACCATTAGTTGTTTTCCCTTGCTTCTGCTAGTCATGTTTGCAGTAAGCTCCGGGTATTCAACATCTGAGAAGGTTCTCCTCCTGTGGGAGCGTCTTCTCTTGGCTGATGGGGGAATCAGGGTCAGCTGTCTAATTAAAGACGGCTGGTGCACGCCTGACTCGCAATGGCATCCAGAGAGCATCTGGATGAGCTGTTGACAGCAGCATGGAGAAGTGGTCTGATTGGCACTCCTCTTCCTTGTCAAATAATCCCTCAAATCTGTGGGAGGGGGATTAAAGAGACTGGTCTCGCAACGTCGACGACGGGAGACAGTCATGTGCTGTTCAGCCTGGACACAGGTTTCAGAAACGCGGCTGTTGCGTCGCGGCTGCGTCACGCGCGTCTGGCGTCTCTGTTGATATGAGACGCGACTTTCGCGTTGCTGTCTGCTGCGTTGGAGCAGAGAGACTTGGGAGAGAGTGGGCTGCTGGGCCCCACGCCTATGGGCGCGTGCTTCCTGCGTTTGACAAGACGCAGAAGCTTCGCTTCGGCGTTTGGCAAGTTGGTCTTTAGAGGGCTCAACTTGGGGAGTCTCGCGTTTGGGTCGCCAAACACGGACCTCTCGCACTGGACGAGGTGCGGGCAAGGCATCGGATCGTACGCTGCGTTCAACCCCAGTCAGAAAACCAACGGTTCCGACCGAGTGTTGACGCGCGCGTCTTCTCTGTCGACGCTCGGCATTCCGATTGCGCCGTGGAGGAAGAGAGAAGCCAACAACTTCCTGGTTTGTAGAACCAGGGGTGTTTGCCACGCGGGTCTCCTGAGAGACGCTGACGCGGGCGTTCTGTGCGACACGGTCGATCGCACTAGTAGATGTGCCAGGGACCACGCGGGCCTTCAGAGAGGAGTTGGCGCGTGTGCTCTGCGCGACGCGGTTGATCGCAGTAGAGGTGTCTGAGGTTACGCGGGCCTTCGGAGAGGCGTTGGCGCGTGAACCAAACTTGGCACAGTGGGCAGCAGGAGCACCCGACAGAGCCTCAGATTGGGCTTCAGGGGGCTGTCCACTTGAGACCCTGCAGCAGACGCGGGTCTTTGGGCTCTTGGAGCCAGAAGAGAGGAACTCTTCATACTTCGCCTGGTCGAACTCGACGACGAGGGATTCGACCATTTTCCCCTTACGGAGAACGTCATCTTGCACCACGGTGCGCTCGTCAGTAACGAAGGTATTCCCCAGCGGAGTCGCCATCTCTTGTAGGGGCCGGAAAGTTTGGTGGTCGGAGAAAGTGGTTTTAGCTGTAAAAAGATTTCCTTAATTCAAGCGAAACGATTACAACCAAAAGAACTACTCTTCCCTCTTTTCCAGTTACAAGGGAGGGAGGATGTCTGAATCTTCCCTTTGTTTAAAGCTGGGTTCTTCGTGTGGCGATGGAGAATGAATCTTGTTCTCCGTTGACCAGATGACCGTCCTGGACCGTCGGGGGTCTTCTCTTCGGTCGGTAGAAAGAGTAACTCAGCTCCGTCTACCAAAACTCTCAAAGAGGAGGTAGGCGAAGAGCGGCTAGTACTCAGTAAGCTCGCTGAAGAGTCGTGCTTCTCTCTTGATGATCCTCCTGCCTGGATTCGATCGATTTTTGATGATGCCTTATCTCAAAGCTCTCTCTCTTCAAAACTCCAATCTTCTGCCCAAGCTTCGATCCTCTCAAGGTTCTCTCCCTTCTCCCAAAAACTCCGATCCTCTCTTCATAGCAAACAAGGCTATTTATAGGGATCTCAGGGGGTGAAGGTGCCTCCTGAAAACGCTCCCGAATGAGGGGCCACTACCCGCTACATGCGCGGTGACTGGCCCCGCAATCAGGGCAGTTGCAACTGAGACGCGGGCGTTGGGCCGAACGCGCCTTGAAGTTTGAGACGCGGGCGTCGAGCCAAACGCGCCTTGAGACGCGGGTTTCGGGCCTTCACGTCTGGATGCTGAGGCGAGGGCGTCGGGCCGATGCGCCTGGATGCTGAGGCGCGGGCGTCGGGCCGGTGCGCCTTGATGCTGAGACGCGGGCTTCGGGCCGACGCGCCTTGATGCTGAGACGCGGGCTTCGGGTCGACGCGCCTTGATGCTGAGACGCGGGCTTCGGGTCGACGCGCCTTGATGCTGAGACGCGGGCTTCGGGCCGACGCGTCTGAACGTTGTGACGCGGGTGTAGAGCCAACGCGTCTTAATGCTGAGACGCGAGCATCGATTTCTCGCGTCTAGAGCTTGAGACTCCGCTTCCTTAATGGCTGGTCTGTTAGTCATTTTTAGACAGCCTACACTTCGGTCGACCGGATACAGAGTCAGCCAGCGTGCACGTATCCGTGCACGTCGGTCGACCGGAACGGTCGACTGGCTTCTTTGGTGCGGTCGACCGTACCAGTCGACCGGCCAAGCCTGGCAGACAAAAATCAGGTCTGAAATATGGGAAAAAATATTATAATAAATCCCACAAAATCTCTAAAATTCCACAAAAATAGTTTTATCATTTTATATTGAAATATAAACTTGTGTTAAAAATCCTAACACAAATTTCAAACATATTTGACTATTTTTGTGTCATAGAAATTTTGCCAAAAACCAAAAACCGTATTTTCTAAAACCTTATATTTTGAATAGAAAATACACATTGTCTAAAACTCATCCATGATACAAAAATATGATATTTAAACACTTTGAAGCATATTGTATATGAATAGAAATTCAATATACAAGAAACATATATATATCATGATTTTTGTCATTAGGTCCAAAAATATGTTTTGTTGTAAATACCAAAACATAAAACACATGGAATAGATTATCAAACAAAGTTTGTCTAAACAATTGAAGCATGCATGTATATAGAACAAATCTAATATACATAAACCATGTAAACTTGTTTTGATAAAAAATCTATTCATGAAAACCAAGATCGGTTAAACCTAAAACCGAAAATCAAAACATGAAAGGTGTGTGTTGTGAACTTGAGCTTATCATACTATTCTAATCTTTACAATTAGGATCTAAACCCAAACTAAAACTATGGATACCTAAGTCTTCTTGTAGAGCGCAATCTCCAAGTAGGCTCGATCCAAAAACTCTTGATTCACCGAGCAAGTGCAATGTATGATCTTTGATGCGCGGGCTCTTGAATCAACATGTGCAAGCTTCCAATACATCTTGTTGAAGCTAAACACCAACTAATATCTTGATTAATAAACTGAAACTAAAATCACAAGATAATTAGTACACATAACTACATGAGTTAATCATCATCAAAACTAGAGTGAAAGGCCTTTGGGCCAACAGAAAGTACACCTAGAGGGGGGTGAATAGGTGTAAGTGCTAATCTAGAAACTAAATGCTCTAAATGCGGAAGCTAATGCAAATGTTGCACAAACTTAATACAATACAACAAGTGTAGCCGAATTCCCCGTGAAGGGCTCTGGACTAACTCCTCTTGATTTCCCTTGAAATGGGTTGAGGTGCTATGTGAAGCTCTTGTTGGATGAGTATAAGTTAGGCACACACACACAAGCAATCCAAGCAATATGAAATATGTGCACACACAATCAAGCCAAGCATATAAGAATGAATTGCAATATAAAAGATGCAAGGCAACACAAGCAATGTATAAGATATGTATGCAATGAAAGAATGATGCTTGAATGAAATGATGCTTGCACAAAGTAAAGAGAGTAAGAGTTGAGAGATATTGGATCAATCGCAAAGACCAAGATATGTTTCGAGGTTCGAGCCCCTAGCTCTACATCCCCGCCTACACCACTGTGTAGGATTTCCAATCCACTATCTCCCACCGAGGGAACCTCTACCGAAGAGGATTTGTTACAACACAAGGAGTACCAAACTCCTCTCTCAATACAACAACCTCCACCGAGGCCAACAACCAACACAACCACAACCACCTCTACCGAAGAGGTTTACAACCAAACTCAACTACCTCACACTTGAGGGATACAAACCAAACTCCACCTCTACCAAAGAGGGAGCAACCCAATCACCCGATCACCTCTACCAAAGAGGGATACAACAAGAATAAGGGTGTTTACAACAAGTGGTTCCAAAATCACAAACTCTCTTTTCTTTCCTCTTTTCCACAAAACAAGATCCTAATAGGTTAGGATAGAAGATATGGCTCAAGTGTGGAAAACTAGGTGTTTGGAAATCAAGAAATCAAAGAAAAATACTTGGGAAAAATCCTTTGTAAATGATAGAAATGAAGAACAAGATAAATCTCCCAATATCTTTGATTTTTCCAAAAACCTAAAACAAAAAGAATAAATCTTTTTAGCAATAAAAACTCTTTTGAAAACTTCTTTTAAAACCAGAGAATGGGTGAAAATGAGCTCTTAAAATCTTAACCAAAACAATGGAGAAATGGGGTATATATAGCCCCTAGGAAAAACTAGCCGTTAGGCTGATGTGGCAGCCTGACTGGCCTGGCGGTCGACCGCCCGGTCGACCGTCCAACGGTCAAAAAAATAGCCGTTGACAGCTGCCGGTCGACCCGGCGGTCAATCCAGACAAACAGAGACCAATCTGCTAACAGTCGGTCGACCGCACGGTCGACCGTCTATAGAAACAGCCGACGTGCACGAAACCGTGCACGTCCGGTCGACCGGCTGGTCGATCGTTGGCTTGGCACGGTCGACCGGACTTGTCGACCGGCCCAGCCTGGCAGGCAGCAAAATAGGTCATATTGGAGCACATATTTGAGGTCTAAAACGTTCGAATTTGGGAATAAGTATATAGGATGAAGTTGTAGATATTGAAGTCTACTTTCTAATGAAACTTAAATCAAATCAATATCTGTTTTTATGTGAAAGTTATCAATAAAAAACTGACAGGTGTCAAAACAGAAACTGTAATCTGTTTTCAGAACAAGAACATATTTCAACCAAATATTTGACAACTTTAAATTTAGAATCTGAAAATGGTTATTAAATAAGAAATTTAGATCTGAAAGTTATCTTTTAAATGCAAGTTAAATCATTTTATTTGAATATAAAAATAAAAAGTTATTATAATAACTATAGAAGGGTGTCAAGCCGATCAATAGAACTAAAACTGGTTCAAATCCAAAACCCGATATATGTATCCAAAACTGATTCAATCAAAAACATGAAATGTGTGTGTATTGTGCACTTGAGCATATCAACTATACTAAGCTTTACAAATGGATCTAAAACATACTAAACTAAACTATGGATACCTAAGTCTTCTTGACGATCTTCATCTCCAAGTTGACTCGATCCACAAACTCCATCATGAGCTATGCAAGGTAGATCTTGAAGCTTGAGCCCTGGAATCACCATGATAAGCTTCTAAACTCCTTGTTGAAGCTAATCATCAACTAATATCTTTGCTAATGATCTGTAACTTAGAATCACAAGATTATTAGTAAACATAACTACATGAGTTGATCATCATCAAAACTAGAGTGGAAGGCCTTTGGGCCAACAGTTAAGTCCAGTTTATCACCTCTGAACTGATAGATAGCCAAGTCTCCTTTTTCTTACTGTTATGTCCAGTTCGTCAACTCTGAACAGTAAACACCTCGAGTTTGGTAATTTCTAATCGGTCATGTTCAGTTTGTCATCTCTGAATTGATGAATATCCAATCTCATCTTTCTCTATCGTTATGTCCGGTTCATTACCTCTGAACGACAAGACTTCGTATATGGTGATTCCTAATCATCATGTCCAGGTCATTTGATGATCTTTAATCTGTTACGTTAATATTTACCTCTGAACAGTAAAGATCATCAAGCTCATTTCTTCCATCCTCATCTCAATATGATTTGAGTCGAGCCATTTCTCAAATTTTTAACTAATCCTATCAATTTATCACCTCTGATTTGATTAGTTATACCATTATTTCTTTTCCTTTTGAGAATTATAGTACAACTTGAAAGTAAGAATTACAAATTCAGAAGATGAAACAAGTTGAAAATACAACAGAGGAGTCAAATAAAATTACTTTTTATTGATTCTAATAGAGGGATACATGGATTACAAGCTACGAGGGTGCTTCGTAGGACTTGATCCATTCTTCAAGAATAGCAAGCCTATTCTTTCTCTCCTTAGCAGCTCTGATGAACGCTTGCGACCTCAACTCGGCCTCATTAAAGCTCGCTGTCTGGGACTGGCGAGCCTCAATTTCAGCCAAAGATGCCCTCTGTGCTAGCTCCTGTTGCAGGACTTTGTCATTTTGAGCTTTAAGCTGCTCTAGCCGAGCGATCTCCTCATGACGCACCGGTTCAGCCTTGGACAAAAGAAGATTGCCTTTCTTGATCATTTCCTTGGCCTTTTCAATCTTATCCTCAGCGTCGAGAAGAGCACTATTAGAAGCATCTATGGCATCCCTAATTTCTACTCTCCTTGTCTCTAAGGACTTCAAATCTAAAGAAATTGCCTTAGCTACTTTCTAAGCGGTAAGATGAGCTTCACGCATTTGAGCAGCGAGGTGTTCAAGCTGTTCATTAACTGAGGAGTCCAAATCTGAATGGCTGAGACGGCGCCATTCTTCTGCATCCCTCTCAAGCCTCTCCACCAGAAGCTCTAATGTGGCACCTTGGTCATCCCTGTTGGCCCAAAGGCCCATCACTCTAATTTTGATGATGATCAACTCATGTAGTTATAGTACTAATGATCTTGTGTTTAATTAGTCTAAGATTTATGATCAAGATCTTAGTAGGTGTTTAGGTTCAACAAAGGATTTAAAGTCAAGTTTTGGAGCTAGCACAATTTGATTCAAGAGCTTGTGCATCAAGACCACATCAAGTACTCAAGAGAAGTCTAGCTCGTTGGATCAAGTTTGGACCAAGTCAAGAAGGAGAAGAAGACTTCAAGATCAAGACTTGTGTCTAGGTTTGTTTTTATAAGATTTTGTTTTTAGATAAAATGTAAAGGATAGAATAGTTGGTGGATTGCTCAAGTATAACATATATACTCACACACAAGATTTAGTTGAGTTTTCATAAAAGAGATTTCATTTTAGAAAAGAGTTTTCATTTTGGAAAAATACCGGTTTGGTTTTTGTTATTCAAAGTATATATGTTTTAACCAAAACCATATTTAGTGCTTATTATCAAAAATAAAGATATTTCATCATTTATGTGTAGTGGATCATATCCATACATACTATGCTTTAAAAGTGTTTAAAATATCTTGTTTTTATATTTGGAGAAGTTTTGGAAAAACCAATTTGGAAAAATACGGTTTTTGTTTTATGCCAAAATTTCTAAGTTACAAAAATAGTTCAAAATGTTTGTAACATGTCTTGATTTTACTCAAACATGTTTGTTTATCAAAGTATTATACTGAACCTATTTTTGTAGAATTTTAGTGATTTTATGGGATTTTATTTTTGTCAAAAAACTAAGTTTTTAATCCCCATAACAACTTTGTTCTGGCTTCTGCCGGTCGACCGGACCGGTCGACCGAGCTAGAAGTCGGTCGACCGAGTTGGTCGACCGACATGCACGCCAATTCTGGCTGGAGAGCCGGTCGACCGACCCGGTCGACCGCCAGAGAGCTTCTGCTCTCTGCAAAGTCCCGGTCGACCGGGCCGGTCGACCGGCAGAGAGCTCTGCTCTCTGTTCCAGGCCACGGTCGACCGGGCCGGTCGACCAAGGCTCCAACGGTCAGATTTTTGAACATTTGCGGTCGACCAGGCCGGTCGATCGACGGCCGTCTTGGCTGTAAAATTGCCCCAACGGCTAGTTTTTCTAGCCTATAAAAAGGGGGGCTTATATGGACTGTTTTCAACAAGTTTTCAAGTGATTTTTAGAGCTAGTTTTTCCTACTCTTTTAAGAGGTTTTCTCCACTTATTTTAAAGCCAAATACTTCCATTCAAAAGGAGAGTTTATCAAGAGTTTTTCAAAAGTGATTTCTTGTGTTTTCCACCACAATTTCAATCCTTGTTTTTCTCACAAACACTTGAGCTATCCATTGATATATTCATCCTATAGGAGTGTTATTGTAAGAGTGTTTGTTGGTGATCAAAGTGTTTAGATCACCAAGAGTTCTTTCTTGTACTTTGAGGAGGCGGACTTGCGGGTTCGCGTTGTTTCGGGTTCTAGTGAGAACTCGGTGTTTGAGGTGCGGCCTCGGCAAGCTAGTGGGCTTGTGATTAGTTGCTAATGTTGCATATTTAATATCATATATCTATACTTATTATAGAATAAAAGCCTGCATTATTCTAATTAATTGTTTGATTTATTTGCAGGCCCAATCTTTAAGGAGATGAAGAGAAATGAGCCCAAAGCCCACCAAAATTCTGAATTAAATCAGAATTAATTCGCACTCATTGAATCAGGGCAAAATCAAGAGGTTAAAAATTGGTTGAGAAGAATCCTCTCAGAATCGATCGGTTGAAGCAACGATCAAACGGCCATTTCTTCAAAATCTCAGAGCCAAACTGCAAAACCAACTCCAGATAAAGTCAGAGGGAGAAAACCGGGGAGACCCACCAACAGGGTGTGGCCACCTGGCCACACCCTGGCCGCGAAAACGCGGCCCAAGCCGCGTTTTCGCGGCAAAGTTGGGGAGTTAGGGGGAGCGTTTGCTCCCCCGACCACCCCGGGATCCTATAGATTGGGTTTTTGCCTATAAAAGGCCTGTACTTGCACTGAAAATAGGACCATGCAGAGATAGGACTTAGCCAAGTTTTTCATTTCTTAGTTTAGGTTTTTCTTTTCTTTTCATGTAAATTGTATGTAGGCTTAGGTTAGATGATGATTCATGTAAGAAAGAGAGGCTGATGTTGAGAGTGACACCGCTGTACCCTCCTCCTTTCTTCCATCGTTTTAAGCAATAAAGGTAAACATTTGTTTATGTTCACATCTTTACTTTCCTTTTCTTTTGTTTTTGTCTTCCTCCTTCTACTTTACCTCGTTTGTTCTTGTTGAGTTTACAAGTGAATTCCAAAGCACAAGTATAATGATGTTATGTGAGTGCCAACGATAGTTCATGAAGACGTTCTCCTCCTCAAGACGTATCACTTCATGCTTGTGCGAGACTTGATGATATAATGCGAACGGGGACTGAGCTCGAGCTTATGATCTATGCGTTGAACGCCTCCTAAACAAAGGTAGAACATGCACAGGTTTCCAAGTAAGTCATCAATCAAACTAGGTAAGTATTTCTTCACTCTCCTTTCTTTCTTTCTTTTATTTCTTTAGTATAGATCACCACTTCTTCCAACTCTTTCTTTTCGACTCATTTGTACATAGTGGCTTTCTTTCCCCTTCTTTGTAAATAGTCTTTTCTTTCCACCTTCTTCATCTCTCATTTTCTTCTAACTTTAACATAACTCTTTTTCTCTTTTCTTTTTAAGAAACAAAGAAGAACTTTCCTTTGTTTTCTTAACGATTTCAATAAAGAACGTAAACGCTTCTATCGCAAAACCCTCCTTGTGGATCACGACCCGCATAGCCACTTGCTATAGCTGAAGAATTGAGCACTTGCACATTTTTATTATAAGTTCTGAAATCTCATATTTTGTGTGCAGGTTTAGCCTCAATCAAACTTTGGCGCCGTTGCCGGGGAGGGTAATGTTTTTATTGAAATCTGATTTTTTTTGAAAATTTTTTAGAACTAAACGAAATTTCTTCTCTGTTGCAGGTTAAGGGCAACCAAAACAGGAACTTAAAGTGCAGTAACATATAAGTGGCCTTGGGCCTCTGCTCTAGAAAGCAGAGACCAAGTGCCCTCTGCTTTGCCGCGGATCCGCGGCCAAAGCCGCGAAAACGCGGCAAAAAGGAGTGGACTACTAACTGTCTTTTTGCAGGGCTGCTTGCTTTGTAAATTGTAGTTTTCTGTAACTTTACTTTTTCTTATATGCCATCACATAAGCCTGCTAATAATCAACAGTAAAATATTTGTTGAAAAGATAAAAAAATTTATTAGACGTTTGCATTTTAGGCACGGGTCTTTTTAATTCATTTATTTTTACTGTTGAAGAGTGCTGAAGCAAGGTACTATGCATTGCATTTAGCATAGGACTCACTTCTTGGTTGATTTATATCACTTTGAGTGAATCTTATTTATCTTGTACACTTGCACAAATTGATTTTAAGGGCACCACCCATTAACAAGATAAGGTGGGGATTTAATCACCCTTCCTTAGCCCAAAAATCAGATTCCAAGCACTCACTAACCCAAACCTAACTAAAAATGAGTAGACGTTGGCCCTAGGGACATCTCGGACTCAATTAGGAGATTATCCTAAGGGGGAAAGGAGTTGGAATTTGACTCTTGCCAAATTAGTGTCTAGGGAAGGGATTAAGGGCCGAAAGCCCCAAAGGTTGGTGGTTATTTAATTAAGGAACGTCTTTGACGGAAAACCTCCACCAACCTTGCCCTGACCTAGCTGATTAGCTTGTGGTCAAGGTCTGCATTGAACCTCCCGTGGACAGTCTAATCAGTTAGGAGTCGTCTAGGTCATAGGTCTACCCTAACTTAGTTAGAATTTTTTTCTTTTATTTGTTTGCTAATTTGTTTGTTTTTCTTTGTTTGTATTCTATTGTGTGATATGGCTTATAATAATAATTTTTCCAGCTTTAATAATAATCCATATTACACATCGAATTCTTTTTCGGATATTACCAACCCGGCATATCATAACTTTAACCAACCTAGTGTGCCGGATTGGTCTTATCCAAATGAATATAACCCATGCCCCCCATCGTATGACTATAATTTTCAGAATGATTTCAACTCTTCACAGAGTCAGTGGGGATTCACCTTCCCCGAGCATAATTATCAACCAACTTGTCCTCCTTCTCCACCTAGTCCACAATATTTTCAAGATTCATACTCAGCTTCACCCGTCCAAAATAGGAAACTATCAATTTTGGAAATGAGTATGCGTGAGTCCAAATACAAATCCCAAAATCTGATGGACTCACAATTTCACTACCACTTCCAAGACAATTCTTCATCTTTTCATCAAAACAATGAACCTATCAACTATGAAAAGATACTTGAAGCCATGACTCAGGCTCAAAACACTCGTAATCGTGATATAGATATGATGGTCGAATCTCTACATTCTCACCGTTGGACCAGTTCTGATGTCACTAACAATTCTGTTAGAGCCGAAGAGTCCTGTAGTTTTGGAAATCAAGATTCCATTTCAGAACAACCATTTGAACTTGCCCAAACTCCAAATTTTGAAAAAGATATTGATAGTTTAGCAAGTTATCCTTTTCCTGAAATAGAACTTGAAAATGAATATGATCCTGAACCCTAACTGAGTGATTCAAGTCTACTTCCTGATTCGATTATGACTCCGGTATCTTCACCTGATTTCGATCTTTTCCCCGAGTCAACGTTGGATCCTATGCCTATTCATCATGAAATTGAATCCCCCATCTTTGAGGATCATATTTGACTTGACCAATTATACAATTTTGAAAATCCTATTGACAAATTGGCAAGTTCTCAATTTTTTAATATTGAACTCAATGAGATATGTGACCTAGATTCTCAAATCTGTGATCCAGTTCAACTTTCTGAATCAATATTGACTCCTGTTTTGTTACCAAACTTGAGTAATATTTTAGAGTCAGTTTTGATTCCTCCACCTATCATTTCTGAACTGGAATCACCGATATTAGGTCACATCCCATTGTTAGAAAATACATGTGGACTTGAGTTTCAACTTCTTGACTTGGACCTGCTTCTTGAACCAATTTCGACTCCTGAACCTTTACTTGACTTAAGTCACCTTCCTGAGTCGGTATTAGTTCATGTCCTTCCTGAGTCCAAGTCAACCGTTCTATCATTTCATACTCCATTCTGGGACGAGGTGGTTGACAAATTTGACTCCGAAATTAATTATGGAATTTGAAAATTACATGGGGTTAAATTTTTAATAAAAATTCTTCATGGATTTATCTTTTTAATGGGTTATATTAAAGATATTTCTGGTGGGTTCCTCCAAGACCCAAGAAAAGTTGATTGGGCCACGTTTCGTGGACCAATCAGACCACCACCGGAACCGCCACCTTAAGGTAACCTTTTCCTTCCCTTTCTTCTTTTCATGCATCTATGCATTAATTCATACATTGAGGACAATGCATGAGATAGGTGTGGGGGAGGGTCTAACATAACTTTTCTTTTTGTTAAAAAAAAATTATTAACATTTTTCTTTACTTTTAAAAACTTTTTGAAAATGGAAACAATATTTTGACATATTTTTTGTAAGAAATTAAGTTAATTTTAAGGAATAGGAAAATCCAAATTAGGATTTCTTATACTTGGTCAAAATAAGATTATTTGTTTGATTTTAAGGGTTAGGAAGATAATTTGTCAAAGTAATTTAGTCTTGATCTTTACCTTGATGAAATATGCACACTTCATACACTTACACACTTAGGGTTCAAAAACAAAGATTCTTATGCCTTATAAAAAAAAAAGATAAACAAATCTAATTATTGATTAGCTAGGTGCTTTGGCCTAAGCAAGCCTTAGTATTTATGCGAAAGATGATTAGATAAGTTTAAGAAAAAAAGATCATTTGATTAAGCTGGGTATTTGTGCCTAATAAAGCATAAGTATTCACGCCTAAAAGAGCCTCATATAATAAAATCCTTAGTTTTGTGGCCTTGTTTGCTCGAGTCCTTAAGTCCTAGGGGTGTTTTCTCACCCGGTGCCCTAAGACCATTTGGTTTGGGAGTAATCGATTAAAGGCTCGTTACATGGGCAGATTAGAAAGCCTAATAGAACTAAGGAATAATACCACCAAAAATATATATATGTATAAATAAATAAGGCATAAGAGTTAGAGTTAATGAACCCTTAGTCAATTTTCACAGTCACAAGGTGCATATGACTTAGGGTAATGTAATAGACTAGATGAGAAGTACAATTTGACTCCTTACTTTAATTGATAACAAATTTTTGAATAGAGACTAAGTTTAGGAATGAAAAATTCAGTCTTCCTATGACTTAAAGATTGTTTAGATCTTACAATTATATTTCAAATATTTTTTCTCTTTCAAAATGCTTTTCGAAAATACTAACTCTTTATTTCCCTTTCTTTATGGATTTTGTGGGTGCAATCCGCTGAAAACCCTCACGAGACAAAACTCGTCCTCTAGGGGAAACCTAGAGGTTTAACGGCTTGTTGCACATGCTCAGTGCAATCGCGTGACCTGCGAAAGTGGTCTAGTAATCCTTAGTATAGTTTAGTTGTTTTACTCGAGGGCGAGCAAAAGATAGGTATGGGGGTGTGATTAGTTGCAATGTTGCATATTTAATATCATATGTCCATACTTATTATAGAATAAAAGCCTGCATTGTTCTAATTAATTGTTTGATTTATTTGCAGGCCCAATCTTTAAGGAGATGAAGAGAAATGAGCCTAAAGCCCACCAAAATTCTGAATTAAATCAGAATTAATTCGCACTCATTGAATCAGGGCAAAATCAAGAGGTTGAAAACCGATTGAGAAGAATCCTCCCAGAATCGATCGGTTGAAGCAAATATCAAACGGCAATTTCTTCAAAATCTCAGAGCCAAACTACAAAACCAACTCCAGATAAAGTCAGAGGGAAAAACCAGGGAGACCCACCAACAGGGTGTGGCCACCTGGCCACACCCTGGCCGCGGAAACGCGGCCCAAGCCGCGTTTCCGCAGCAAAGTTGGGGAGTTAGGGGGAGCGTTTGCTCCCCCGACCTCCCCGGGATCCTATAGATTGGGTTTTTGCCTATAAAAGGCCTGTACTTGCGCTGAAAATAGGACCATGCAGAGATAGGACTTAGCCAAGTTTTTCATTTCTTAGTTTAGGTTTTTCTTTTCTTTTCATGTAAATTGTATGTAGGCTTAGGTTAGATGATGATTCATGTAAGTAAGAGAGAGAGGCTGATGTTGAGAGTGACACCGATGTACCCTCCTCCTTTCTTCCATCGTTTCAAGCAATAAAGGTAAACATTTGTTTATGTTCGCATCTTTACTTTCCTTTTCTTTTGTTTTTGTCTTCCTCCTTCTACTTTACCTCGTTTGTTCTTGTTGAGTTTACAAGTGAATTCCAAAGAACAAGTATAACGATGATATGTGAGTGCCAACGATAGTTCATGAAGACGTTCTCCTCCTCAAGACGTATCACTTCATGCTTGTGCGAGACTTGATGATATAATGCGAACGGGGACTGAGCTCGGGCTTATGATCTATGCGTTGAACGCCTCCTAAACAAAGGTAGAACATGCACAGGTTTCCAAGTAAGTCATCAATCAAACTAGGTAAGTATTTCTTCACTCTCCTTTCTTTCTTTTCTTTTATTTCTTTAGTATAGATCACCACTTCTTCCAACTCTTTCTTTTCGACTCATTTGTACATAGTGGCTTTCTTTCCCCTTCTTTGTAAATAGTCTTTTCTTTCCACCTTCTTCATCTCTCATTTTCTTCTAACTTTAACATAACTCTTTTTCTTTTTTCTTTTTAAGAAACAAAGAAGAACTTTCGTTTTGTTTTCTTAACGATTTCAATAAAGAACGTAAACGCTTCTATCGCAAAACCCTCCTAGTGGATCACGACCCGCATAGCCACTTGCTATAGCGGAAGAATTGAGCACTTGCACATTTTATTATAAGTTCTGAAATCTCGTATTTTGTGTGCAGGTTTAGCCTCAATCAGCTTGCGGTGTGTTCTTGCGGGAACAAGAGAGGGACTAGAGAGTCCAAAGAGCTTGTAGGTATTGTGGCACCAAGTGATCCGGTGGGATCGATTTTAGTGGAAATCCTTCATAGTGTTGAAGGCGGGGACGTAGAGCAAGTGTGCTCGAACCTCGAAACAAATCTCTCGTGTTTGCGATTGCTCTCTCTATCTCTTACTTGTTTATATCTTGCATGCTTATATTGCTTTCATCTTTATATGCTTGATATATATTTGTGCTCTTATTGTTATATGCTTGGGGATTGTTTGCTAACACTTGTATTCAACCAAGAGAGCCAACGCGGCACCTCAACTCTTATTTAGAGGAATCTTGAGGAGTTAGTCCAGAGCCCTTCACAGGGAATCCGGCTACACTCTTGTGTTATACGTGGTGTTGAGTTTAAGAAGTTTTTTAGTTTGAATTAATAAGTTTTAATTCCTCATTATTGACCTATAGATTAGCTAGTCACCTATTCACCCCCTCTAGGTGATTACAATTGGTATCAGAGCCACGTGCTCTTGATTTGAGTCTTACAACCTAGAGTTAAAGATCCTCATTTTATAGCTAATCAAAATATTTGTACACACACCATGGATTTCATGTCACCTCCCACCTTTGACATTCTTAACATCCAAACTTGGAAGGTTAAGATGTCTTTGTACCTCAAAGCCCTAGGCATTCATGTTTATTTTGCCACTATTAAAGATTCTTATTGTTTAAATGGCAAAAATATTGAGGCTAATGCAAAGGCCATTCATGCTTTGAAGAGTACCCTAAATGATGAATATTTATCTAGGGTTTCTAACATTGATTCGGCTTTTGTAGTATGGAACACCATCATCTCCCTTGGCGAACAAGAACAATATTATGCGGGGAGCGACTCGGATGTTGGAAGTGACGCTTCCAACGTGTGCTACATGGTCCAAGGGGATAACCCCCTTGAGGTAACTACCGAATCCGAGGTAGATGAAGATGTTGATATGTCTTATGATGAGCTTGAATCATTTTGTTAACAACTTCCTTAAAAATATGAATTGCTTAAAAAGGATAATAAGAAAATGAAAAATAAATTTGATGCCATGTTAAATGAAAAGGATTCTTTACAAGAGAAATTTGAAAATGTTTCAAAAGAAAATAAATCCTTTAAACCAAAAGTTGCATGCATTGAAAAAGAAAATGAAAGTTTGAAAAATGAAAATATTTCCTTGCTTTCTAAATTGAATGATTTATGTGAAGGAAATAATGCTTTAAAAAATAAAATTATTTGCTGGAAAAAACAAAAAGAAGTCGATTTGCTTGAAAATACTTCCTTGAAAAGAAAAATTGTAGAAAAAGAAAAAGAAAATGTTTCTAAAAGGAATAAGAAAAATTATTCTCATTCTCACCATGCTCTACATGCCACTATTAATCAAAATGAGATTAAATTTTTGAAAAATAGAATTGATTGTTTAAGCTCAACTTTGAGCAATTGTGCATTTAACCATAAAAGATTGGAATTCTTGTTTCAAAAGAAACAAGTTCCCCATGTTCATGCACAATACCCACATCATGCATATGCACACTTTGCACGTCATGATCACACTCATACACATATGCATCCTAGAGTGTACAAGTGCACACATTGTGGCCGCAAAGGCCATTTAGTAAAATTTTATTATGATAAGATAAATGCTTTAAATTTTGCTAATAATAATGTTTGGGTTCCTTACAAGACTAACCCCGAGGACCCAAAAGAAAATGGGTACCAAAATCCCCACCTTTTGTATTTGATGTAGGTGCGGGCTCTCACGCGACGTGAGAGAGTTGATGCCTTGATGGTGGATGCACATGGACTAGATGGACACACAAATTGATGCACCGCTATCAAGGAGGTTTGGTGGGACGACCACCATGTTTTGGGGATTTGGAGTATAGTTCATGTGTTGGTAACTATCTCTAAAACTCCTAGTTTATTTACATGCTTTTTCATATATGACATTTTAAGCATGTTCATGCTTTATTTGTTTTGTACTTCAAGTGGTAAATACTAGTTTAGATGTAGTTTTTTGTCAAAACTTGGATATATATTTGTACAAGTAGTGAGCAACATTTGATTTATATACGTTTGCACTTCATTGTTCATTTGTACTCACTATATGCACATGTATAGGCTAGTTTTGATGATTTCCTCATTTACAACTTGTTTTGCCTATTTTCATGTTTTACTTCATGTATATGTATTTTGTATTCAAATCTAATAAATATACATGTATACCCCATGAGTCATTTGACTTCATGCAATTTATATTATGGACTCTTTTTATGTTTGAAATATGTATGCATATTATTAGTTTTGGATAAAATCATTCATATACCTAGAAGTTTTTTTTTTGAAAAATAAAATCTTTATAATTTTCATGATTTTTATTTGATAAAATGAGATATTTTGTTTTAAGCATAATTGACTATTTTCATGAAAAATGCTAATTACATGATTCTTGTACACTCTCATTTTATTTACTCATGACATTGTTTTCATGAGATATTTTTGAGCCTTATAGATTTTGAGTGTCAACCTTTGTGTATTTAGTATGTTTCATGATAGACATATGATTTGGTTTCATGTTTTGAAGGATCTTTAACTAATTTTTCAAAAATTACTTTAACTAGTTATTTATTCTTCATTTGGTAGTGTTTTTCACAATAAAAATATTTTCAAACTTATTTTTAAAAATCCCTACCAACCCCGTTAGGGCAGACGGATAGGCGACCATGCCTTGTATGTTCAAATTGCATATCTTTTATCATGTGCATGAAAAGGGTGGATTTTTTTTATGAGTTATACACTAATTTCACTTTATAATATCAATTGGTATCATAATTTTATTTGGTATCACAATTGATATATTTTGTATACTCATAATCTTGTTTATATATATGTATGCTTTCAATTTCAACTTATATCAATTTCTATTGGTATTATCATTTTTTCATACATATATATGATTTGTTTGTGCTTGATTTACAATTAGTTTACATGTTTAAAGTACAAAGTATGTTTATGCTAAGCTTGATTCAAATCTTTAGTTTCAATTGGTATCTCAATTGATATTTTAATAAGTTTATGCATTATTATTTAAATTGGTATTTTTATTGATATCAAAAATGTACAATAAACTTCATTTAGTATCTATTGATTTCAATTGGTATCCATATATTTCAATTGGTATCAATATGTTTCTATATTTGGTTTAAAATTCAAAATTTGTAATGTTTATTTACAATTGGTATCTTAAAATTTGATTTACTAAGATATCTCAAAATTTTGTTTTAATAAGAAATATTAAAAATGTTTTGATGTGTATTGCCTATATGCAAGGGGAGCTTAACATCTCTTCTACATATAGATTCATGTTGAGTGTATCTTATATTAAGGAGCTTGACAACTCTTCTTTATGCGATACACGTGTGTAGGGGGAGCTTCACATCTCCTCTTATGCATTGAATATTATGCGTTATGTGAATTAGGGCTTGTCATCCCTTCTTCATGTAATGCATGTATGTAGGGAAGTTAACTTAGCGTCTTCCTCTTCATGAATGTATATTGCATATATCTCTTTTAATGATTTGTTTGATTTCACCCCTTTATTGATTTTTGTTTTTGAAAAAAAGGGGGAGAACATTGTTTTTGTGTTTCCTTTAACCCCTTTGTTGATAATTGACAAAAAGAGGGAGAAGTATTTTAGTATATATATGCATGTTTTCCTTGCTTTATACATAGAGAGGGAGAAGAATTTCTTGTTTATGCATATTGTTTTGTTTTGCAAAAGGGAGAAAAGAATTTGATGAGTTTTATGCTTGATTGGCATGTTTATCTCCTTATATTTGCATACATGTTTATTTAGTTTATGTGCTTTATTGCCATATCTATTTATTTATTGTGATGCATGAGTTAAGGGGGAGCTTCTTTGAAGCTTTACTTTAATCCATGCATATATAACTCCATGAGTTTTGTCATCATCAAAAAGGGGAGATTGTTGGCCAAAGGCCCATCACTCTAGTTTAGATAATGATCAACTCATGTAGTTATAGTACTATTGATCTCGTGTTTAATTAGTCTCAGATTTATAATCAAGATCTTAGTAGGTGTTTAGGTTCAACAAAGGATTTAAGGTCAAGTTTTAGAGCTAGCACGGTTTGATTCAAGAGCTTCTGCATCAAGACCACATCAAGTACTCAAGAGGAGTCTAGCTCGTTGGATCAAGTTTGGACCAAGTCAAGAAGGAGAAGAAGACTTCAAGATCAAGACTTGTGTCTAGGTTTGTTTTTATAAGATTTTGTTTTTAGATAAAATGTAAAGGATAGAATAGTTGGTGGATTGCTCAAGTATAACATATACACTCACACACAAGATTTAGTTGAGTTTTCATAAAAGAGATTTCATTTTAGAAAAGAGTTTTCATTTTGAAAAATACCGGTTTGATTTTTGGTATTCAAAGTATATATGTTTTAATCAAAAACATATTTAGTGCTTATTGTCAAAAACATAGATATTTCATTATTTATGTGTAGTGGATCATATCCATACACACTATACTTTAAAAGTGTTTAAAATATCTTATTTTTGTATTTGGAGAAGTTTTGGAAAAACCAATTTGGTAAAATACGGCTTTTATTTTATGCCAAAATTTCTAAGTTACAAAAATAGTTCAAAATGTTTGTAACATGTCTTGATTTTACTCAAACATGTTTGTTTATCAAAGTATTATATTGAACCTATTTTTGTAGAATTTTAGTGATTTTATGGGATTTTATTTTTGTCAAAATACCAAGTTTTTAATCCCTATAACAACCCTGTTCTGGCTTCTGCCGGTCGACTAGACCGGTCGACCGAGCTAGATGTCGGTCGACCGACGTGCACAGACGTGCACGCCAGTTCTGGCTGGAGGGCCGGTCGACCGACCCGGTCGACCGCCAGAGAGCTTCTGCTCTCTGGAAAGCCCCGGTCGACCGGGCTGGTAGACCGGCAGAGAGCTCTGCTCTCTGTTCCAGGCCACGGTCGACCGGGCCGGTCGACCGAGGCTCCAACGGTTAGATTTTTGACCGTTGGCGGTCGACCGGGCCTGTCGACCGACAGCCGTCTGGGCTGTAAAATTGCCCCAACGGCTAGTTTTTCTAGCCTATAAAAAGGGGGGCTTATATGGACTGTTTTCAACAAGTTTTCTAGTGATTTTGGAGCTAGTTTTTCCTACTCTTTTAAGAGGTTTTCTCCACTTGTTTTAGAGCCAAATACTTCCATTCAAAAGGAGAGTTTATCAAGAGTTTTTCAAAAGTGATTTCTTGTGTTTTCCACCCCAATTTCAATCCTTGTTTTTCTCACAAACACTTGAGCTATCCATTGATATATTCATCCTATAGGAGTGTTATTGTGAGAGTGTTTGTTGGTGATCAAAGTGTTTAGATCACCAAGAGTTCTTTCTTGTACTTTGAGGAGGCGGACTTGTGGGTTCGCGTTGTTTCGGGTTCTAGTGAGTGTTTGAGGTGCGGCCTCGGCAAGCTAGTGGGCTTGCGGTGTGTTCTTGCGGGAACAAGAGAGGGACTAGAGAGTCCAAAGAGCTTGTAGGTGTTGCGGCACCAAGTGATCCGGTGGGATCGATTTTAGTGGAAATCCTTCATAGTGTTGAAGGCGGGGACGTAGAGCAAGTGTGCTCGAACCTCGAAACAAATCTCACGTGTTTGCGATTGCTCTCTCTCTATCTTTACTTGTTTATATCTTGCATGCTTATATTGCTTTCATCTTTATATGCTTAATATATATTTGTGCTCTTATTGTTATATGCTTGGGGATTGTTTGCTAACACTTGTATTCAACCATGAGAGCCAACGGGGCACCTCAACTCTTATTTAGTGGAATCTTGAGGAGTTAGTCTAGAGCTCTTCACGGGGAATACGGCTACACTCTTGTGTTATATGTGGTGTTGAGTTTAAGAAGTTTTTTAGTTTGCATTAATAAGTTTTAATTCCTCATTAATGACCTATGATTAGCTAGTCACCTATTCACCCCCCCTCTAGGTGATTACAATCCCCTCCAAAGTCTCGAATGCTGTCAATACTTCGAGAGAGGACCACCTTTAAAGCAGAGAACGAGGTAGTCGAGCCCTTCAAGACCAAAGCAACAGATCACTTCAAGCCCTTATAAAAACTGTCGACTAGCTTAAGAACAAATTCATTCTCAGCTTTAACTACTCCCGGTAAACGAGTGGCCCCTGAAGGCAAAGCTTCCACCGGTTTCGCTGACATAACCGTAGAGGAGATTGCAGGAGCGCTGATTGGAGCAATATGAGGGAGTGCCGGTGATCTCAGAGGAGTCCTCATTGAAACTAGTACACTAGCCACAATCGAAGTAGGGCTGGTTACTATTTCTGGGAGAGCTGGCTCAACAACCAGTGTCAGAGAAGTAGGACTGGTAATTACCTTTAGCTCCACGGTTGTCAAGATGGGCAGCGTTGGCGAAACCACTGGCATCTCACTTACCGATATAGTTGGAAGTGAGATTGGTTCTGTAACCACTGTCCCCTCAGCCTCTTTTCCAATGACCGGTTCGGGCTGATAAGAGGGCAGATCATGATACAAGGCATCCAACTCAGCAGCGTCTGTTACGGTCGAAGTACTTGCTTCACTTGAAGCCGATGCACCCAAAGGCGGAACACCTATGGCAAGACTTTATTTGAGCGAGGAATAATGAATATCAGTAGAGAATTACTCACAAAAGATCAAAGTATTACCGAGAAGTGTATCGCCTTAACTGCCTCAGCCGCAGTCTCTCTCTAAATTTCCTCGACGGCAGCATCAATCCCCTCAGGCTCTATAGGAAAGTTTTTGACAGAGTCAAGGGGAATGGCTGACCCACCATCACTCGCCAAACCCTCTGTGGTCACCCTATAGAGCTGGAGGCCAGGGGACTTCCTTTGGAGGTCCCAACACCCGAAGGACGGACATCAGCCACGTCACCTCCAGAGTCTTCTGAGACGACAAAGTAGCTAGCCTCGTCACCTTCTTTATAAGTGAACAGAGGATCATAATAATCCCCCTGTTCTCCTGCAGTCTCGGCTCTTGGTTCTCTCACCGTCTAGGTTCCTGAATCATAGGATAAACGAATGAGTTGTATGAAATATATAAGTATATGTCGCAAGAATGGAACTGATCTTACTAAGGTAAAAAACATCTTTATCAACAGTCCACCTCGGAGCCGATAGCTTAATAACTAACGGAGCGGAAGGAGGAGGCACTGCGACTGAATCACCCTCTGCAATAACGGTGGGGTGTAACGACGAGGCTTCTTCACTACCCACTTCCTGCGAGATTCACCCTACCATTTTCGTTTGAAGTGGACGTCGGGATCTTCTTCCTCCATTTCTTCTACCTCTACATCTTCCATGGGGGCTGTGCCTACCACACCAGGAGCATCTGGTGGAGCCTCAATACCTGTATATCCTTCAAAGCATGGACTTTCTGCGTCTGAGGCCTCACTATCAACAGTAGCGATGAACTCTCCGAGGCCTGGCACACGGACTCTCCTGCCCTCGCCTCTCTCGGTAACTTTCCGTTTCAGCCGCTGAGAGATCAATTTCACACCAAATGAGTTAATAGAAAACTCGGTTGGTGTGGCGTTCAAGTTCTGTACCACTGACAGAACCCAAAATGTCTGAAGGTTCGGAGTCCTCTGCGGCATGCACAGCCGCGCCTCAGTACAACCAGTGATGTAGAACGGCCAGACACGAGCACCATTAATTGTAGGATCGCCGAGATAAGGATAAATACGGAATTATCTCTGTTCGCAACTATAATCTAAAACACACAAGTCAACATAAATACTAAACAAGAAGGATTAATCGTTAGGCAAATAAATAACTTGCAAGTAAAGGAAAACAAATCTCAGAAAAGTTGACAAACGAAAACAAAGAGATTTATCCTGGTTCGGTCCTTGTGACCTACATCCAGTCCCCAAGCCACCCGCTTGAGATTTTCCTTTAACCTTGATTTTGCAACCCAAAATCAATACACCATGTACACCACTTGACAAATCCCCTTCGCCAAATGTATACACCTTCTCTTCCACCAAGAGAACACCTTCTCTTCCACCAAGAGAATACCTTCACCTTGTACAACTTGCCTCTACAACCAAGAAGCCTCCTGTGTACAATGATTACTTTGAGAATTACAATACTTTTCCTATAGCCTTGGTACTGAATGTGTATGTGGACAAGGTTCAGTATAGGAAACAAGAACTTCAGAGAATCTTCACAATGGAAATGTCTTTTGGTGAAGAACTGAAGTGGGAAAAACAGTTTTCAGGTTTGCAGATTTTTGGCTTTGGAAAACTGATAAAATCTCTTGGTAATTGGCCTTTGGTATAACTTTCCTATTTATAGCTGAAGACTAGGGTTAGTTAGGGAGTTAATAGATGCAATTTGAATCAAAGGAACATTGAAAACAGTTGCACAAAAGACCAGATAATGAAAACTGTCCAACAGTCAGAAACTGCCTATAGTCGACTTGGGTTCTGAGTTAGTCGACTAGACTAGGCAAAATTCCTTCTATTAGTCGACTAGGTTTAGCTATTAGTCGACTAGGTCAGTGGCCGTTGGAAGAACAGTTTCAGAATAACTATTTCAAGTTGACTGCAACTACTTGATAGTCGACTTGACCAGTTATTAGTCGACTTGGGGACAAGGGTTAGTCGACTAGAAAAATGTATTAGTCGACTATAGTTGACTGTTGGTCGACTAATACACAAACAGAGAGTTGGGCTGTTTCAGGACACAGGATTAGTCGACTTATGATTTGGGTCAAGTCGACTACAAACTTGATTAGTCGACTATAAGGTTTTGTAAGTCGACTAACAAGGCTGTGATATGAGTGTTTGTGACAAGGCTTTTACATTCTACTTCACAATTACAAACCACACTCTATCAACTCTCCTTGGCACATCTTGATCATGTAGGACTCTTGATTCTTCATTTGTTTAGAGCTCCAAATGAATTGATCTTCACAAACGTCTTCATTGAAATAGGTTCCAACATTAATGAGGCCCCACATGAAGGCCAGGCTGGTGTTCAGGTTACCTACATATAGTTGGTCATACCCGAACTGATGAGCAAACCGACTCGGGACATAGGGTTCCAAGTAGCAGGTATCCCCGCTCCTGTACACCAGATGGGATGGCCGGATGCTAACTAGCCACTCGAAGACCCCCAGCTCAGGGACGTCTGCCCATCTCCTACATCCTGAAATTTTTCGCCATAACCTGCATCGCGAATGTAGGAAAAGCACCGAAAAAGACTGTAGACGTCATGCCGGCACAGCAGTTTGCGAACCGCGGCCACATAAGTCTGTGACCACGAACATTCCTCAAACTGACGAAGAAGCATCATTCGGACACCTTCTGGAGGCCCTCACCAGCTTGGATAATAGAAGGGCAGTTAAGGGCGAACCATGCCATCAAATAGGCGTATGGCAAACCGATCCTGGGGTTTGGTCTGTCGCGAGGCAGGATAGTAACTTTTCCCCTTTTCGTCCTTGGTGGCCTACAGAAAGCCTCCGTCAATGCACGAAGGCCCCGCTGAATACAACACACCATTGCCGGGAGAAGTCCAAAGGAACGACCGTGGACTAGACGAACAGCCGGTAATAAGACAGTCGGAAGAATGATGTAGCCAGAAGGAGATGGCACCACGCATCTCTTCAGCCAAACCGATAAAAAACTGGCGCCTTCCGAGATATCACCTGGTAATGGAAACTCTGGAGAATATCACCTTTCTTATAGGGTCTATCATCTTCTTCCAAAATCATATCCCTTTGGGAGTGTTCTTGCATCCTTCAGAAAATGTCCTCGTCCACAACCCCGTAATGAGCTGCTTCAGGAGCATCTTCCAGGTTAGGGAATAAATAATTCCCCTAGCTCTTCAAACTGCATGAAGCTCCCTTATGGCTCCCATGCATACTCGAGCAAATGTAAAGGTGGCACATCAATTCTCGATAAGTTTCAAACAAGGCGGGCTCCTGTTTCTCCAGAAGTGCCAATTCTGCCTCGCACAGGAAATATTCTTCATATGGGAGAGATCCCAAGGGCAGAGCAGAGACTTCCCACATCTCGTGCAAAGCCATGCCCAATTCGCCAACATGAGTGAAAAAAGTCCCTGTAGCTGGACAGTATAACTCAAAGATGGCGTAGAAGTTCGCTACGCTCATCTGGATGCTGTAACAGGTTGCCCTGACAGCCTCGTAGAGTCCCAAGTTCTCCAGATCGTCTTCAAAATGGGCCAAGACATATAAGGTCAAGTCCCTCCACTAGGCCTTGGAGGGATGAATCCATGTAGGGGTCCTAAAATCAGTGGCTGGATAATTGCCATGAGCTTTGAAGAACTGGTTTCCAAAAGTTAGAGCGACGACGGGATTTTCCCCACTGGGATGTCTGGGAGAACGTTCCCAGGGTGGAGACCCAATACGCAGCGAGGAGGACCCGCCCTTGTATAACCGGGAGATGGAGCTATCAATTTCCCCACGTGAATGGAATCAGTAGTCCGAGTCACTTGCCACTGCATCTTTCGAACCCTCATCACGCATTGAAAGAAAGACAATGGAAAATAACGCTTGCTAGATAGGAGATAATACTTCTCGCCATCCAGATTGAAAATCTACTGCCCTTCTCTGGTCAGTAGCTGATGATCGGTATCGGCGCTGTGATTAGACGAAAAAGGGTATACTTATTATGAGTATAAAAATGTATTTGATGTACCCTTTCTTGTCTCCGCTATAGCATAAGGCTATACCGAGTCGATTCTCAGGGAGAGCTAGCGATGGAAGCGTTACGAATCGTAGTGAAGATGTAAAACGAAGATTCTTCTATGCTTAAAAGAATAAAGAATCAAGTGAAAAAGAAAATAAAGAATGGATGGATATGTTCATGGTGGAAATCGAGAGAAATCAAAATCGAGTTTGGCTTTGGACTAACAATCTAAAAAGAAAGTAAACTTGAAGAAGACTTTGAATGTAAGAAAACCATGACTAGCTAACCTTGCTACCTTGCTAAAACTTACTAAACTCCGTGATAGTGAATGCGTGCCTCATGTTGATTCATCGGCATAGATTTGTCTTGCTTGTTGGTCTAATTACTTTCCCACTAGGATGATGGGGGATCATTCTTGGACTTGTCTTGTAGCCTCCATAGATGGTCATCAGCCTACAAGATAGACTTTCAATAATGGAATCAAAAGAGATACACTCAAGTGATGCAAATGAAGAACATACAACATTCAATAATGGACATAGAGAAGTTGTACATCAAATAGCATATTGGTGATCCATCTCCATGTTCCATCAAGGCACTTGTTCGAAGACAAGGCTCTAAATGAGGCACACATGAATCATATGGAGAAATACAACAAGATACTTGCCAAGAAATGAAACAAAACCCATCGGAGAAGAGAAGACCATACAACTTGCAAGATGAATTAAAGCAATCACCCATGAGTTAGTAGTTAGCAAGAGTAGTGGTTAGCTAGTACATGGAGAAAGAATTAGCTACAAGCCATTACAAAAGAAAAACAAAGCATGAATTAAATTGCAAGAAAGTAAACAAAGCAAGTAAAGAAAGCAATCAAACTAGAATCAAGCTCAAGTAGAGAAGTAGAGAATGGATCAATCCTTGCATAGCTTCAAGTTGTCACTCCTTGATGATACAAGCTCTCTCTCTCATACAACTCTCTCTTGCAATGAAATCTAGGGAGAAAAAGATCATAGAGAGCTAAAAATTCTAAACAAAAACTAACAAAATACAAATCTCATCACTAATCTCTCTCTCTTCTCTGTTCAGTCTTTGCTCGCAGGTCCAAGTGAAGTATTTATAGCCCCCAGGAGAAGGATCCAGAACCCAGTCTGTTGGCGCAAAATCTGGGGCTCAACGGCCCCAGATCTGCCGCCAGGGCGCGGCAAGGCGCGACAAAACGGCGGCCGTTGCGCAACAGCTTTCTGTTGTGGGTTGTTACGAGTTTGTTCAGCCACGTGGACCTTCTGGAATCTTCATTTGTTGCGCGGATCTCTCTGGATTCTGGATTAGATTTGGGCTTTATCTTAGCTTTGAAGTTAATCACTTTAATTATTGCTAATTAAAGGATTACTTGGCTTTCTCTCCATTAGAGTGTAGACCTGTAAAAATATAGAGAAGATTAGTAAAAATCAGGTATTTATTTGCAATATGCATGGGGATTATGTGGTAAAATATGCAATATTGTGTTACAATCACACCCCCACACTTATTCTTTTGCTCGTCCCGAGCAAAACAAAGAAAAGAAAAGAAAATCCTAACTACCAATTTATTACACCACTTTCGCAGGTGACGCGATTGCACTGAGCATGTGCAACAAGCCGTTAAACCTCTAGGTTACCCTAGAGGAGGAGTGTTGTCTCCTGAGGGTTTTCAGCGGATTACACCCACAAAATCCATAAAGAAAGAAAACAAATGTTAGTGTTTTGAAAATGCATTTTGAACAAGAGACATGTTTACGAACTATTTTCGCAAAAATATAAGTGATCCTAGGTCATAAGTCCACCTATAATCATTCTTTCTTAAACTTAGTCTCCATGCAAGATCTTGTCTTCAATTAAGGTAAGAATTCAAAATTGGATTGAATATTTTATCCTTCATAAAACCTAGATAATATGCACACCGTGCTCTGTGAAAATTTCTGGGATTTCAACTCTAACCATCAAGCCATTTATTTATATATATTTATTTTTTTTATTTTTTCTTTTTTCTTCCCTTAGTTTAGGCTTTCTAGTTCACCCTTGTAACGAGCCTTTAACCGATGACTCCCAAACCAGACGGTCTTAGGGCACCAAATGAGAAAACATCCCTCGGGTTTAAGGACTCGAGTGAAAAAGGCCACAAAACTAAAGGGGATTATTCTTAATCACCGTTAGGCGTGAGTAATCATGCTTCTTGAGGCATAATTTCCCAGCTTAATCGGTGATGTTTTATTATATATATATTATTTTTTTTCTTTTTTTTCTTTTATTTTTATGGTATTTTGGTCTTTGTTTCCATCCCAAGAAATGTGTAAGTGTAAAGTGCATATTATCTAAGGCAAAAAATTCAAGATAAAAATATCTCACCAATTTTTCTTACTTAGCCTATAATTTTAAACAAGATCTATTACTTCAACTATATTTAAGATGTCATAATTAAGGCTTTCTTAATTTCTAAGATACATCTTAATTTTCTTAAAAATAGAACAAAACTTTGTCTCTTATTTCAAAAAGTTTTTATTTTTTTTATTTTTATTTTTATTATATATTTTTTATTTTCTAAAAGAAGTGTAAAAGAAAGAAGATCTAAAAAACTCTATGTTAGTAAACCCTCCCCCACACTTATTTCATGCATTGTCCTCAATGCATCATGATATATGTATGCATGAAACAAAAATGGAAAGGGAAGGAACCATTTATTCACAAAAAAGTGCAAAAAATATTTACAAGGAATATATACAAGTGTAACACTCACCTAGGCTTTTGGTCGCTTTCCTCTGGCCCGTTTCCCATCGTTCCAATGTGTTCTCTTTCTTGAGCTCCATTGGGAAACGGTCTGAATTATTCTAGCCTTAGGTTTTTCCAGATTCAATTGATTGTTATTATCATTCACACTCATTCCACCACATCGTTCACAAACAAAGTCCTTATCACCACTCTCACTCAGAATCTCATCACTTCCAATTTTAAGAAATTTTAACTCTTCTCCATATAATTCTTCAAAACTCAAATCAACATCCGGAAGTGGACAATCAGCTAACTTTCCCCGAGTTGACTCATCTAAACACATGATCTCTTCAGCAAACAAGTCTTCAAATGATATATCAATCGGAGGTTCAGATACAGTCAGATTTGGTTCATTGAAAGTGAAAATATCCAAATCAACTTTCCCCGTTTGAAAGGGTACTCGATAAGAGAATCACAAGATTGTGACTCATCTTTTGGATCTTCACCTTCCTCCTCACAATTGTTACTAATGAAACTAACCTCAAATGTTTGATCTTTTGTTTTGTGAGGCTGTGTGTGGAAGACATTGTGTTCATGTGTCATGTTACCAAAAGTCAACCTCATTGATCCATTCCGGTAATTAATGATTGCATTTGCAGTAGCCAAGAATGGTCGTCCCAGAATGACAGGAATTTGTGCCCTTTGATTAGAATTTGACACAGGTTTTGTTTCAAGGACAACAAAGTCAACAGGATAAAAGAATTCTCCAACTTTGACAAGGACATCATGAATTACCCCCTTGGGTTTAGTAACAGAGCGATCAGCCAATTGGATGGTCATTTGGGTCGGGAGGAGATCACCTAACCCCAATTGTTGGTACACAGAGAAAGGTAGGAGATTAATGTTGGCCCCCAAATCAAGAAGTGCCCTATTGATTATAGTTTGTCCTATGATGCATGAAATGGTGGGGCTCCCTGGGTCTTTGTATTTAACAGGAATTGGACCAGTGAGCAGCTCATTGATGGATGATGCTAGGAAGACTTTTTTAGGAACTTGGATCTTCCTCTTCTTGGTGCACATTTCCTTCAAGAATTTGGCATATGATGGTACTTGTTGTATGGCATCAAGAAGAGGGACATTGATTTAGACCTTATTGAATGTTTCTTTTATCTTCTCCATGTGAGCATTTGACTTGTTGTTTAGAAGCCTATTTGGATATGGTACTCTAGGCTTATAAGGTTGCTCATCTACCTTTTCTTTCCCCTTGGCTTGAGATGTGGATGGCTCTGAACTAGAGGATGGTTTGTCAAAAGTTGGTTGCATTGGGACAGGAGGTATTGGCTTTGGTACTGGATGAGATGGTGGACTAGAAACCTTATTGTCAACTTGTTTACCAGATCTCAGGGTATGAATGGCATGACATTGACTGGGTCCTGAATTTTCAACTTTGGGATTTAGCAATGGCTGGTTTGGGAACAAACTTTTTTGATTCTCAGCCAATTGCCCAATTTGGACCTTTATTTTATTCAACTCCTGTTGCTGGTTCTTTGTAAAGGTTTCTAGCATTTGTTTCAACTCAGATATTTCGGAATTATTTTGGGGTGGATGTTGAGGATATGGAGATTGGAATTGTGATTGGTAGAATGGTGGTGGATTCTGATAAGACTGATATGACTGTGGTGGACTTTGAGATGGATGAACATACAGTGAATTCTGATCAAAACTGGATGGGTGAAACTGAGCATTGTATGGATGTGGAAGTGGTGGCATATGATGCTCAGGACTAGACTGACTCCATAAAGAATTTGGATGGTTCTGCCATCCTGAATTGTAAGTGTTGGAGTATGGATGATTATTGGGTCTGGTAAAAGCTGCATTCATGTTCTCCTGACATGATTGGGGCTGATATAATGGACACTCCTCAAAGACATGGCTCAGGTCATGACAGTTGGTGCAACCCGGTTTAATCAAAGGCAATGGGTTGACCTGGTTGACCACAGAATTTCCCTTTGACTCAAGCAGCTCTATCCTCTTCATTAATTGTTTGATCTTGGTTTCTGCAGCTATAGAGGATTCTATGGAGTGTGTACCAGTTCTAGAAATGGTGGGAGTCGGTTTATCAGGACATGACTCCCACTGAATGGTTTTCTCAGTTAGGGTTTCAAAGAGATCCCACCCCTGATGCTCATCTTTCTTCAAAAATTCCCCTTGACACATGGATTCCAAGAGGGTTTTCGTTTGGTAATCTAAACCGTCATAGATAATCTGGCAGAGACGCCATTTCTCTATGCCGTGATGGGGACATAGGGCTAAGAGGTCTTTGAAATGCTCAAAATATTTCCAGAAAGGTTCATTTTGTTCCTGCTTGAATTGCATTATATTCTTTCTCATGAGGGCTGTTTTGTGGATAGGATAGAATTTCCTAAGAAAGACCTTAACAAAATCATCCCAAGAAGATATGGAACTGACAGGAAGATTATAAAGCCATTTCTTAGCTAAATCCTTAAGTGCAAACGGTATGAACCGTAACCTAACAGCATCCTCAGACAGTTGGGAAATCCGCATCATTTGGCATACCTCTTCAAACTCACGAATAAAGAGGTACGCGTCCTCAGACTCTAGACCATGGAATTGGGGGAGTGTATTAATGAATTGTGGTTTCAGCTCGAAATGATTTCCATTAGGCTCGGGGAGAAGAATGCAAGATGGAAGGGAGGTGCGAATCGGATAAAATCGATCTTGAAGTGAGACGTTGTTGGTCATGGTGTCAAGTGGTTGTGTAAGTGTAGAAAGTCTAGCAGAATGATGATCACAGAACCACTCTCAAATATAAAGCCACAAACAACGCGCACCGATCACACCAGCGAAAAAGCAAAATAACAAACAATAAAAGAAAAATCAATCCCAGCTATATAAGGATCCTGGACCTAGACGACTCCTAACTTTAGATCGTCCACAGGAGGTTTAGTGTAGACTTTGACTATAAGCGAATCAGCCAGGGAAGGATAAGGTTGGTGGGAGGTTTTCCGTCCAAAGACGTTCCTTAATTAAGTAACCAGCAACCTTCGGGCTTTCGGCCCTCAACCCCTTTCCTAGACACTGATTTTACAAAAGTCAATTTCCAACACTTTTTCCCCTTAGGAAAATCTCCTAATGAGTCCGAGATGTCCCTAGGGCCAACGTCTATTCAAATTTTATTTACAAGCTTGGGATTGTGAGTGCTGGGATGTGGTTTTTGGGCTAAGGAAAGGGTAATGAACTCCCCACCTTATCTTATTTATCGGTAATGCCCTTAAAATTGAATTGGTGCAAGTGTACAAGAAATATAACAAGGATTCACTCAAAGCATGAAAATCAAGCAAGAGATGATTCCTAGTCTATATGCAATGCGAAACGTACCTTGCCTCCAGCACTCTTCAACAGTAAAAGTAAAGAATTGAAAAGACACGTGCCTAGAGATGCAAGTGTCTAAACAATTTTTAACAATTTCAACCAACTTTTTACTGTTGATTAAATTAACAGGTATATGGTGAAGAATACAAGATTTCAGGTATATCAGCTGCTGTATTTTGCAGAATCAGAGCCCCCGCAGAAAATTTGTGAGTAGTTAACTCTTTCTTGCCGCGTTTGCGCGGCAAAACGCGGCAAGTCAGAGGACTTCTGGTCTCTGCTTTCGAGAACAGAGGCCCAGAGCCACTTATATGTCACTGCTATGCAAGATTTTCTGTATCTTCAACCTGTACCCTGCAACAGAGAAGAAGATTCGTTTAGTTCTTCACTTTAAAGAAAAATCCGTTGCTCTCCCCGGCAACGGCGCCAAAAATTGATTAGACGAAAAAGGGTATACTTATTATGAGTATAAAAATGTATTTGATGTACCCTTTCTTGTCTCCGCTATAGCATAAGGCTATACCGAGTCGATTCTCAGGGAGAGCTAGCGATGGAAGCGTTACGAATCGTAGTGAAGATGTAAAACGAAGATTCTTCTATGCTTAAAAGAATAAAGAATCAAGTGAAAAAGAAAATAAAGAATGGATGGATATGTTCATGGTGGAAATCGAGAGAAATCAAAATCGAGTTTGGCTTTGGACTAACAATCTAAAAAGAAAGTAAACTTGAAGAAGACTTTGAATGTAAGAAAACCATGACTAGCTAACCTTGCTACCTTGCTAAAACTTACTAAACTCCGTGATAGTGAATGCGTGCCTCATGTTGATTCATCGGCATAGATTTGTCTTGCTTGTTGGTCTAATTACTTTCCCACTAGGATGATGGGGGATCATTCTTGGACTTGTCTTGTAGCCTCCATAGATGGTCATCGGCCTACAAGATAGACTTTCAATAATGGAATCAAAAGAGATACACTCAAGTGATGCAAATGAAGAACATACAACATTCAATAATGGACATAGAGAAGTTGTACATCAAATAGCATATTGGTGATCCATCTCACTGTTCCATCAAGGCACTTGTTCAAAGACAAGGCTCTAAATGAGGCACACATGAATCATATGGAGAATTACAACAAGATACTTGCCAAGAAATGAAACAAAACCCATCGGAGAAGAGAAGACCATACAACTTGCAAGATGAATTAAAGCAATCACCCATGAGTTAGTAGTTAGTAAGAGTAGTGGTTAGCTAGTACATGGAGAAAGAATTAGCTACAAGCCATTACAAAAGAAAAACAAAGCATGAATTAAATTGCAAGAAAGTAAACAAAGCAAGTAAAGAAAGCAATCAAACTAGAATCAAGCTCAAGTAGAGAAGTAGAGAATGGATCAATCCTTGCATAGCTTCAAGTTGTCACTCCTTGATGATACAAGCTCTCTCTCTCATACAACTCTCTCTTGCAATGAAATCTAGGGAGAAAAAGATCATAGAGAGCTAAAAATTCTAAACAAAAACTAACAAAATACAAATCTCATCACTAATCTCTCTCTCTTCTCTGTTCAGTCTTTGCTCGCAGGTCCAAGTGAAGTATTTATAGCCCCCAGGAGAAGGATCCAGAACCCAGTCTGTTGGCGCAAAATCTGGGGCTCAATGGCCCCAGATCTACCGCCAGGGCGCGGCAAGGCGCGGCAAAACGGCGGCCGTTGCGCAACAGCTTTCTGTTGTGGGTTGTTACGAGTTTGTTCAGCCACGTGGACCTTCTGGAATCTTCATTTGTTGCGCGGATCTCTCTGGATTCTGGATTAGATTTGGGCTTTATCTTAGCTTTGAAGTTAATCACTTTAATTATTGCTAATTAAAGGATTACTTGGCTTTCTCTCCATTAGAGTGTAGACCTGTAAAAATATAGAGAAGATTAGTAAAAATCAGGTATTTATTTGCAATATGCATGGGGATTATGTGGTAAAATATGCAATATTGTGTTACAATCACACCCCCACACTTATTCTTTTGCTCGTCCCGAGCAAAACAAAGAAAAGAAAAGAAAATCCTAACTACCAATTTATTACACCACTTTCGCAGGTGACGCGATTGCACTGAGCATGTGCAACAAGCCGTTAAACCTCTAGGTTACCCTAGAGGAGGAGTGTTGTCTCCTGAGGGTTTTCAGCGGATTATACCCACAAAATCCATAAAGAAAGAAAACAAATGTTAGTGTTTTGAAAATGCATTTTGAACAAGAGACATGTTTACGAACTATTTTCGCAAAAATATAAGTGATCCTAGGTCATAAGTCCACCTATAATCATTCTTTCTTAAACTTAGTCTCCATGCAAGATCTTGTCTTCAATTAAGGTAAGAATTCAAAATTGGATTGAATATTTTATCCTTCATAAAACCTAGATAATATGCACACCGTGCTCTGTGAAAATTTCTGGGATTTCAACTCTAACCATCAAGCCATTTATTTATATATATTTATTTTTTTTATTTTTTCTTTTTTCTTCCCTTAGTTTAGGCTTTCTAGTTCACCCTTGTAACGAGCCTTTAACCGATGACTCCCAAACCAGACGGTCTTAGGGCACCAAATGAGAAAACATCCCTCGGGTTTAAAGACTCGAGTGAAAAAGGCCACAAAACTAAAGGGGATTATTCTTAATCACCGTTAGGCGTGAGTAATCATGCTTCTTGAGGCATAATTTCCCAGCTTAATCGGTGATGTTTTATTATATATATATTATTTTTTTTTCTTTTTTTTTCTTTTATTTTTATGGTATTTTGGTCTTTGTTTCCATCCCAAGAAATGTGTAAGTGTAAAGTGCATATTATCTAAGGCAAAAAATTCAAGATAAAAATATCTCACCAATTTTTCTTACTTAGCCTATAATTTTAAACAAGATCTATTACTTCAACTATGTTTAAGATGTCATAATTAAGGCTTTCTTAATTTCTAAGATACATCTTAATTTCTTAAAAATAGAACAAAACTTTGTCTCTTATTTCAAAAAGTTTTTATTTTTTTTATTTTTATTTTTATTATATTTTTTTATTTTCTAAAAGAAGTGTAAAAGAAAGAAGATCTAAAAAACTCTATGTTAGTAAACCCTCCCCCACACTTATTTCATGCATTGTCCTCAATGCATCATGATATATGTATGCATGAAACAAAAATGGAAAGGGAAGGAACCATTTATTCACAAAAAAGTGCAAAAAATATTTACAAGGAATATATACAAGTGTAACACTCACCTAGGCTTTTGGTCGCTTTCCTCTGGCCCGTTTCCCATCGTTCCAATGTGTTCTCTTTCTTGAGCTCCATTGGGAAACGGTCTGAATTATTCTAGCCTTAGGTTTTTCCAGATTCAATTGATTGTTATTATCATTCACACTCATTCCACCACATCGTTCACAAACAAAGTCCTTATCACCACTCTCACTCAGAATCTCATCACTTCCAATTTTAAGAAATTTTAACTCTTCTCCATATAATTCTTCAAAACTCAAATCAACATCCGGAAGTGGACAATCAGCTAACTTTCCCCGAGTTGACTCATCTAAACACATGATCTCTTCAGCAAACAAGTCTTCAAATGATATATCAATCGGAGGTTTAGATACAGTCAGATTTGGTTCATTGAAAGTGAAAATATCCAAATCAACTTTCCCCGTTTGAAAGGGTACTCGATAAGAGAATCACAAGATTGTGACTCATCTTTTGGATCTTCACCTTCCTCCTCACAATTGTTACTAATGAAACTAACCTCAAATGTTTGATCTTTTATTTTGTGAGGCTGTGTGTGGAAGACATTGTGTTCATGTGTCATGTTACCAAAAGTCAACCTCATTGATCCATTCCGGCAATTAATGATTGCATCTGCAGTAGCCAAGAATGGTCGTCCCAGAATGACAGGAATTTGTGCCCTTTGATTAGAATTTGACACAGGTTTTGTTTCAAGGACAACAAAGTCAACAGGATAAAAGAATTCTCCAACTTTGACAAGGACATCATGAATTACCCCCTTGGGTTTAGTAACAGAGCGATCAGCCAATTGGATGGTCATTTGGGTCGGGAGGAGATCACCTAACCCCAATTGTTGGTACACAGAGAAAGGTAGGAGATTAATGTTGGCCCCCAAATCAAGAAGTGCCCTATTGATTATAGTTTGTCCTATGATGCATGAAATGGTGGGGCTCCCTGGGTCTTTGTATTTAACAGGAATTGGACCAGTGAGCAGCTCATTGATGGATGATGCTAGGAAGACTTTTTTAGGAACTTGGATCTTCCTCTTCTTGGTGCACATTTCCTTCAAGAATTTGGCATATGATGGTACTTGTTGTATGGCATCAAGAAGAGGGACATTGATTTAGACCTTATTGAATGTTTCTTTTATCTTCTCCATGTGAGCATTTGACTTGTTGTTTAGAAGCCTATTTGGATATGGTACTCTAGGCTTATAAGGTTGCTCATCTACCTTTTCTTTACCCTTGGCTTGAGATGTGGATGGCTCTGAACTAGAGGATGGTTTGTCAAAAGTTGGTTGCATTGGGACAGGAGGTATTGGCTTTGGTACTGGATGAGATGGTGGACTAGAAACCTTATTGTCAACTTGTTTACCAGATCTCAGGGTATGAATGGCATGACATTGACTGGGTCCTGAATTTTCAACTTTGGGATTTAGCAATGGCTGGTTTGGGAACAAACTTTTTTGATTCTCAGCCAATTGCCCAATTTGGACCTTTATTTTATTCAACTCCTGTTGCTGGTTCTTTGTAAAGGTTTCTAGCATTTGTTTCAACTCAGATATTTCGGAATTATTTTGGGGTGGATGTTGAGGATATGGAGATTGGAATTGTGATTGGTAGAATGGTGGTGGATTCTGATAAGACTGATATGACTGTGGTGGACTTTGAGATGGATGAACATACAGTGAATTCTGATCAAAACTGGATGGGTGAAACTGAGCATTGTATGGATGTGGAAGTGGTGGCATATGATGCTCAGGACCAGACTGACTCCATAAAGAATTGGATGGTTCTGCCATCCTGAATTGTAAGTGTTGGAGTATGGATGATTATTGGGTCTGGTAAAAACTGCATTCATGTTCTCCTGACATGATTGGGGCTGATATAATGGACACTCCTCAAAGACATGGCTCAGGTCATGACAGTTGGTGCAACCCGGTTTAATCAAAGGCAATGGGTTGACCTGGTTGACCACAGAATTTCCCTTTGACTCAAGCAGCTCTATCCTCTTCATTAATTGTTTGATCTTGGTTTCTGCAGCTATAGAGGATTCTATGGATTTTGTACCAGTTCTGGAAATGGTGGGAGTCGGTTTATCAGGACATGACTCCCACTGAATGGTTTTCTCAGCTAGGGTTTCAAAGAGATCCCACCCCTGATGCTCATCTTTCTTCAAAAATTCCCCTTGACACATGGATTCCAAGAGGGTTTTCGTTTGGTAATCTAAACCGTCATAGATAATCTGGCAGAGACGCCATTTCTCTATGTCGTGATGAGGACATAGGGCTAAGAGGTCTTTGAAATGCTCAAAATATTTCCAGAAAGGTTCATTTTGTTCCTGCTTGAATTGCATTATATTCTTTCTCATGAGGGCTGTTTTGTGGATAGGATAGAATTTCCTAAGAAAGACCTTAACAAAATCATCCCAAGAAGATATGGAACTGACAGGAAGATTATAAAGCCATTTCTTAGCTAAATCCTTAAGTGCAAACGGTATGAACCGTAACCTAACAGCATCCTCAGACAGTTGGGAAATCCGCATCATTTGGCATACCTCTTCAAACTCACGAATAAAGAGGTACGCGTCCTCAGACTCTAGACCATGGAATTGGGGGAGTGTATTAATGAATTGTGGTTTCAGCTCGAAATGATTTCCATTAGGCTCGGGGAGAAGAATGCAAGATGGAAGGGAGGTGCGAATCGGATAAAATCGATCTTGAAGTGAGACGTTGTTGGTCATGGTGTCAAGTGGTTGTGTAAGTGTAGAAAGTCTAGCAGAATGATGATCACAGAACCACTCTCAAATATAAAGCCACAAACAACGTGCACCGATCACACCAGCGAAAAAGCAAAATAACAAACAATAAAAGAAAAATCAATCCCAGCTATATAAGGATCCTGGACCTAGACGACTCCTAACTTTAGATCGTCCACAGGAGGTTTAGTGTAGACTTTGACTATAAGCTAATCAGCCAGGGAAGGATAAGGTTGGTGGGAGGTTTTCCGTCCAAAGACGTTCCTTAATTAAGTAACCAGCAACCTTCGGGCTTTCGGCCCTCAACCCCTTTCCTAGACACTGATTTTACAAAAGTCAATTTCCAACACTTTTTCCCCTTAGGAAAATCTCCTAATGAGTCCGAGATGTCCCTAGGGCCAACGTCTATTCAAATTTTATTTACAAGTTTGGGATTGTGAGTGCTGGGATGTGGTTTTTGGGCTAAGGAAAGGGTAATGAACTCCCCACCTTATCTTATTTATCGGTAATGCCCTTAAAATTGAATTGGTGCAAGTGTACAAGAAATATAACAAGGATTCACTCAAAGCATGAAAATCAAGCAAGAGATGATTCCTAGTCTATATGCAATGCGAAACGTACCTTGCCTCCAGCACTCTTCAACAGTAAAAGTAAAGAATTGAAAAGACACGTGCCTAGAGATGCAAGTGTCTAAACAATTTTTAACAATTTCAACCAACTTTTTACTGTTGATTAAATTAGCAGGTATATGGTGAAGAATACAAGATTTCAGGTATATCAGCAGCTGTATTTTGCAGAATCAGAGCCCCTGCAGAAAATTTGTGAGTAGTTAACTCTTTCTTGCCGCGTTTGCGCGGCAAAACGCGGCAAGTCAGAGGACTTCTGGTCTCTGCTTTCGAGAACAGAGGCCCAGAGCCACTTATATGTCACTGCTATGCAAGATTTTCTGTATCTTCAACCTGTACCCTGCAACAGAGAAGAAGATTCGTTTAGTTCTTCACTTTAAAGAAAAATCCGTTGCTCTCCCCGGCAACGGCGCCAAAAATTGATTAGACGAAAAAGGGTATACTTATTATGAGTATAAAAATGTATTTGATGTACCCTTTCTTGTCTCCACTATAGCATAAGGCTATATCGAGTCGATTCTCAGGGAGAGCTAGCGATGGAAGCGTTACGAATCGTAGTGAAGATGTAAAACGAAGATTCTTCTATGCTTAAAAGAATAAAGAATCAAGTGAAAAAGAAAATAAAGAATGGATGGATATGTTCATCGTGGAAATCGAGAGAAATCAAAATCGAGTTTGGCTTTGGACTAACAATCTAAAAAGAAAGTAAACTTGAAGAAGACTTTGAATGTAAGAAAACCATGACTAGCTAACCTTGCTACCTTGCTAAAACTTACTAAACTCCGTGATAGTGAATGCGTGCCTCATGTTGATTCATCGGCATAGATTTGTCTTGCTTGTTGGTCTAATTACTTTCCCACTAGGATGATGGGGGATCATTCTTGGACTTGTCTTGTAGCCTCCATAGATGGTCATCGGCCTACAAGATAGACTTTCAATAATGGAATCAAAAGAGATATACTCAAGTGATGCAAATGAAGAACATACAACATTCAATAATGGACATAGAGAAGTTGTACATCAAATAGCATATTGGTGATCCATCTCCATGTTCCATCAAGGCACTTGTTCAAAGACAAGGCTCTAAATGAGGCACACATGAATCATATGGAGAATTACAACAAGATACTTGCCAAGAAATGAAACAAAACCCATCGGAGAAGAGAAGACCATACAACTTGCAAGATGAATTAAAGCAATCACCCATGAGTTAGTAGTTAGCAAGAGTAGTGGTTAGCTAGTACATGGAGAAAGAATTAGCTACAAGCCATTACAAAAGAAAAACAAAGCATGAATTAAATTGCAAGAAAGTAAACAAAGCAAGTAAAGAAAGCAATCAAACTAGAATCAAGCTCAAGTAGAGAAGTAGAGAATGGATCAATCCTTGCATAGCTTCAAGTTGCCACTCCTTGATGATACAAGCTCTCTCTCTCATACAACTCTCTCTTGCAATGAAATCTAGGGAGAAAAAGATCATAGAGAGCTAAAAATTCTAAACAAAAACTAACAAAATACAAATCTCATCACTAATCTCTCTCTCTTCTCTGTTCAGTCTTTGCTCGCAGGTCCAAGTGAAGTATTTATAGCCCCCAGGAGAAGGATCCAGAACCCAGTCTGTTTGCGCAAAATCTGGGGCTCAACGGCCCCAGATCTGCCGCCAGGGCGCGGCAAGGCGCGGCAAAACGGCGGCCGTTGCGCAACAGCTTTCTGTTGTGGGTTGTTACGAGTTTGTTCAGCCACGTGGACCTTCTGGAATCTTCATTTGTTGCGCGGATCTCTCTGGATTCTGGATTAGATTTGGGCTTTATCTTAGCTTTGAAGTTAATCACTTTAATTATTGCTAATTAAAGGATTATTTGGCTTTCTCTCCATTAGAGTGTAGACCTGTAAAAATATAGAGAAGATTAGTAAAAATCAGGTATTTATTTGCAATATGCATGGGGATTATGTGGTAAAATATGCAATATTGTGTTACAATCACGCTGCATCCCCGAACATAAAGCCGGGCTTCCGATAGATTTTCTGGTCACAATCCTCGAGGGGAGCAGTAGTTAAGATGCTCCTCATAGTACGCTGATCTCCGGCGTAGATAAGGGCATCCCGACCAGGAGCACTCCGCTCACTAAATAATGAGGCCTGCCCCTGAAATTACAGGCTAACATTGCCATCCACTCCCCTGGCTATTCTGAAGAGACTGTTCAAAGGACCCAGAGTATAGTGCACTGCAAAAGCAAGAAGAAATCATATTAGTTCATTTGCTGAAGAAAAAGAAAGCTAAAGCAAAAAATTTTTTGCTAAGGCATAGCTTCGCTCTCCGAGCGAACCTAGCCTAGCAGTAGCTTCGCCCTAAGGCTCAGCTCCACATCATGCACAAAGGCAAAGTGTAGATCTCTAAGAGCTAGCTTCACTCCAGAAGCCTAGCTTCGCGTTCTGTCACAGAACAGAATGCAAAGAAGCCCCCTAAGGGCTAACTTCGCTAGAATGGCACTTGTGCCTAACATTGTTCAAAGGACTTTAAGGTCCTTTTCCCAACTACGCTTCGAGAGCTAGCTTCACATCCTACCACGTGACAGAATGTGAACGGCCCTAAGGGCTAACTTCGCATAGAAGCTTGGAGAAGAGACCATTCAGTTTCTAAATTTTAATTCACAAAATTGAAAGGGAATTAAATCCCCTAAAAAATCGGTGGATTTGAATTAAGGAAGAGCAACTCCCTGACATCACTGGAGCATGATCAATCACTCTAGATTCACCATAAAATAGCCAGTAAATGGCTTCGAAAAGAGATGAAAATCTCCAAATATAAGGGAAAATCCCTACCCGCAATGGGGCATCTGATGACTGGAGGAGGAGAAGGCCCTTCCGTCGTAGAGGTCGCTGCCTCTTTGCCTGCCCGTCTTTTGGGAGCCATGGAAGAACTGAAAAGTTTTAAAAATCTTAACGAAGGAGAAAGAGGAGAAAGAGACATGTTTCTCTGAAAATTCAAAGAGAAGTGATTCTCTCTCTTTCAGCCCAATCGAGCTTTTATAGACATAAAATGTCTTAATTTTGACTCCTTCAAAGGAGCGCAGGCGGCCATTTCAAATCAATTTGAAATGGCGCCTAAGCGCTTTCTCGAGAAGCCCTGCTTCAGCCCCGCCAAGGGCTAACTCCGCTGTGAGTTCAGTATTGATCTCGCGTGACGCTTGAGTAACTTCGCTGAAAGACGAGCCTTAGCTCTGCTAAAAGCTCATCTCTAGCTTTGCGAAAATTCGGTGCTAGCTTCTTCAGAAACTTGTTCCCGACTTAGTTAAAAATTTGTCTTCAGCTTCGCTGGAAGCTTAGCTCCGCTAAAAACTTTCATTTCCTCCTAAGGAAAAGACTTACCTAAGCTGGTCCATTCCAGGTGTTCTCGAATTGAAAAGGAGGGGAACAAAGTAAAGAAGTAGAAAATAAACATTTTTATTAATTCAAAAGGGAAGATACATTGATACTACATCAAGATTATCTTTCATACAACAGAATCCTTGCTCCCAAGGCATACAAGTTGTCCTATCTACTTTCAGGGTGATAAGCCAAACTAACTGGACACGAAAGGCCTTCCTTCTGCACAAGGTCGTAATCCTTCACTTAATGGCAGATTTTACCATCAAGAAGCTGGATCTTCTTTGATAAAAATTGGCAAAGGATTGGTTACCACCAGAAAGCTGGATCTTCCTTAAACAAAATTAGCAAAGGAAGGATTCAAGACCTTACTAGTGATGTTCGCCTTCCCGAAGTGGATCATCTCAGATAATTGACTACCAGCCCCTTCCCGAAGTGGATCATCTCGGATAAGCGACCGCCAGCCTCTTCTTGGAACGTGCATCAGCTGCTCTAGTATATTCCGCCTGCTTACGATCAAAGTTTCAACTTGAAAATCAAGAGGCAAGTTTCTGGTCTCTTTCATCAAGACGAAAGACGGGCGAGCACAGTTCGCTGCAATACAAACAAAAAACAAGTTAGCATCAAATCAAAAAGAGGGTGGAATGCTAAGTCAAAATTCTTTGGGCAAAGCTATCCAGTTGTGCCTTGAAGACAGATTTCAGCTAAGAAGAGGATAGCCTCGCTTGCACAGTAATGATAGACTAACTTAGCATAAGCCAAGTCTTAGCCCCGCCTAAGGCAATTAGGCTGGAGAAGCCTCAAAAAGGACCAATTCCTAGCCTCGCCTATATGGCTAAGCCATACTGGCCCAGAGGGACGCAGTCTTAACCCCACCTATATGGCAAGACTGGCTCAATCTTGAAGAGGCCAAGTCCTAAGCCTTGCCTATATGGCAAATTTAACAGGCAGACAGATCAAGGCAGCGACTCTGCATGAAAAGAGCGAGAATGCTAGCTTCGCCGGGAAGCTGGAAAATAAGGCTGAAACCCTTTTCTGAAAGTCAGCTAAATGCAAAGACCAAGGGAATTTAATCCCTAAGATAGCTGGTGAAGCTAAGAAGATTTAGGAAGACAAACTCCCTGAAAATCACTGAATGGCCGAGGCTCACCAGTTCTTGACTGAGTGAGAGTCCCCACTACTTCAGGGACATTAGCCTCCTTGCTTGAGTAATGGAGAGAGGTCATAAACAAACCTCCTAGAAAGAGAGGAGTATGTTTCCCGGGATAGGACTAAAAGAGCCCTATTATAGGCCTCGTGGCCTGACTACTTCGCCACCATTTCAAGCTTGGAAGCGCGGGCGAATTTAAAGCATTTAAATGCTTAGCCTCGAGAAAGGGAATTCTTTCCCTTCGTGAATACACACGAAGTTAATTAAACTTCGGAAAAGAGAATAATTTCCCTCGTTAAATGCAAGAGAGGTTATTCTAACCTCGAAAAGGGAGCAATCCTCCTCGTAACTCGTGAAAAGTAGTTAGCCTCAGGAAAGGAACGTCGTTCCAGACCGATTTGAAGCGAAGTCACACCGGGAGACCCAAGCACGAAGCTACCCATAAGCGCGAGGCTATCCAAAAGAGCGAAGATACATGGAAGCAGATACAATTCCTCGACGAACTTGTTCCAGCTTGAAAGTGGGGCTAAAGGCGAAGTTGAACTCAACCTCAAAGGTAATGTTCATACCCACACACCATCAAAGCAGTTCAAAGTATTTCAAAATCTGAACCATTCCATTTCAGATTCATGAAAACTTTGAAGGGGGTCTTGTTGACACTCTAAAAAAGACAAGATTCCTAACTGGCCTAAACGATGTCTAACTTATTGACATCTACAAAAAACAAGTGGCAGACAAGTCGCCGACCAGTTCTTCACCCATTTCAAAGGGACGAATCAACAACTTAGACTCTACTGATCCAGTGAAGCAGACAGTAAGCCAAAATCGTCCTTAAAAGCCCGTGAGAAGGCCCAAGCAGGTCCAGAGACACTAAGTTAGCTCAAAACTTAGTCTCGCACGAGCCCACGAGATAAGTCTGGCATGAGAAACCAAAGTTGCTTAGTATCGCAGGAAGCTCCTTCATAGCCTCGCTGCGAGCTAACTTACAGCTTCGCCTGGAAATACTCAGTTAACTCCGCAGAAAGTTAGTTTCACTCGAAGCTTAACGCAGCCGCGCCAAAGGTTGACTGGTAGCCTCGCCACAAGTTTTATCTAGCTCCGCTAAGAGCTTTCTTCTAGCTTCACCAGAAGCTTCTCCCAGCTTCGCTATGAGCTCAACGCAATGACTCCGTTGCGAGTCCTTTATATTGATTTTGACTAATCAAATCTCCAGATGTGATCATGTTGATTGAAATCAAATTTGGCAGTTGCCTGCCATGATCTTTTGACTCTCCCAATCAGGTAAGAAGATCAGGGGAGATCTCTCAATTAACGAGAGAGGATCAAGGGAGTATCCTTCATTTAGCAGAGTGAATCAAGGGATTAGCGCCATATGCTATCCCTAGCTTTGCAGAAGCTGATTCTAGCTTCGTGATTAGGCTACTTTCCAGATACAAAATAGATTGACTTAAGCTTTTTTTAGATTTTCAGGGCGATTATACCCCTGTTCTCCCTATAAATAGCCTACCAAAGGCACACAAGAGGGGAGAGGAGAGACGAGCAAGGATAGAGAGGAGATTAGAGATCTACTCTCTCGCTTCTAAGAATTCAGAGAATTACTTCTCTAATCCTACAAGGATAAATTCAGGGTGCTAATACCCTAAGACCTTCCTCCCTCTCAAGGAATTTTCGAAACCAGGTGAGAAGAAATTCCCAAGAGGAAGCAGTTCGATCATCTGACCGATCGCATTGTTAAAGGGATAAAGTGATCGCGCGCTGATCAGATTCCTACCGGCACATTTTCTCAGAAATCTCAGAGGACATCTACCTGTAATTTTCTATTCAATCACTTATAATTTAGCTCCTCGATATCTTTTGTAAGTTTTCCCCTTCGCAAAATCAATGGAAAACACTAGTCGACTAATCAACTGGTAATCGACTAATCCTTTCTGCTGCTCAACTAATTATAGTTTTCAGAAACTTATCATCTATATCAGTCTTGATATAGTCGACTTGCTTCCTTGACTAGTCGACTAACCCAGGCAAAATGTCATATCCTAGTCGACTACCCTCTATACCCTAGTCGACATATAACAGTTTCTGACTGTTAAACAGTTATTGATTTCTGGTTTTATCCAACATTCTAATATTCAAATTTAAGTTGATAACTTTCCTAAATGACCATTGATTTTAGCTATAAATATGGATGTTGTCCTAGGATGAACACACCAATTCAAATGATTAATTTTCTGTCCAAACTCTGTTGAAAAATTCTGTTTTTCAGAAAACTAGTTTCCACTTTCATTTTTTCACACAATTCAATTCCTATTGTGAAGAGTTCTGAGAGTACACCTATAAGAGTCCTTGTTCATGATCACATACAAGTTTCAAGGCTTATAGGATATTTTGTAATTACTCAAAGAGAAGAATTGTACAAGGTTATCTTCTTGGTGTTGAGAAGCGGTGTGATTAGTCTCTAAAACTGCATATTTCATACTACATCTTCACATTTATTTAATATTAAATTCTGCTAATAATACCTCTCTTGTATGTTTCTAGGTCCCAGGCATTAGATGAAGAAGAAGACCCTAAATCACCATTTAATTGGTGATTAAAAGCCTACATGAATAGCCATTGACTTTGGAGGGTTGTTTTATCAAAATCGGGGGTCAATTTTCAGAAACTAGGACCTGCAACCGACAGGGGACAGACGGCACAGCGCGCGGCGCTGAGGGCATGGCTCTAGAAGAGTCATAGAAACGTGGCCTGGGCCGCGTTTTCGCGGCCGTACGGGCACGGTCGCGCCCCAACTTTGGGCCAGGGTTTGCCCCTAGCCCCCTTTTCCTTGGTGCCTATAAATAACCCTTGGGGTTTCCAGAGCAGAAGATATGTAATATTTTAGGGTAGTTTCATCTCTATTTTGTAGTTTACGGTAGTTAGTGTTCTTCTTCTTCCTCCTTTGTATTTTTCATTTCTTGTAGATCTTGTAATAGGAGAGAGAGTGGTACATGATTGGGAAGCAAGAGTGATTGTAATAGAATGTGACAATCTATGAAAGGTGCTCTCTTAACTTATCTTTGTTTTCTTCTCAATTCCTTTTACATGTTTAGCTAATCTTTTCTCTCATGACAACTAACTACTAACCACTAACTAGTCTAATTTCTTATTTGGTAATCCACATGAATCAATAACCTCTACTTGGCCTTGCTCTTGCAAGAGCCATTGATGGCTCATGATGATAGATCTAACACTTTAACATCTAAATCTCTAACAAGCTAACATTACTTTATTTCATACTTGCTCTTATTGGGTTTTCATGATTTAAGTGTAGCTTGCACTTGTTAGTTGAATTTGGATGTGAAAGTTAACATATGAGCCATGCTTTGTAAAGCTCTTGAACTAAGGACTAGTGATGGCCAAAGATACATGTGAGGCAACTATCACTAAGAGGTTAGCATATTAGTGAAGTCATTAGTAGTTAGTAGCTATGAGTTTTCTTTATCTTTTTACTTTGTTTAGAAATACTTTCAAAAACCACAAATATTTTATCTTCTATGTTCCTACTTCTTCGTGTTTCACCGTACTTCTCTTTCCCATTCTTTGTTTTCTTTTCTTTTGATTCTTTAAAACTTTGAAGAACACTTAACGTACACGTGAACATACCGTGTAAGCTTCTATCACCTCCCATCCCTGTGGATTCAACCCGTTTAGCCTCCATGCTATAACGGAAGTATCGAGGAAGCCAAAGCACACACACTTGACATATAAGTTTCAAAATATACACTTTTTGTGCGCAGTTTTCCCCCGATCAAATTTTGGCGCCGTTGCCGGGGTTGGGAACGGTTTGATTTCGTGTTTTTGTTACTTTTTCTTTTTCACTTTTTGGTGTGCAGGTTAAAGTTTTAGCATTGCATAGGTCCATACTTGCTCTTGTATGGTTGGGTAAATTCTTGTATATTATTATATTCTGTTGCTAATATTTGCTACCTGTGCACTATAGTAACGTAAGAACTAAAATACGGAAGTTGAATGCTTTAAAATGGTTTAGACTTTTGCATCTAGGCACATGTCAATTTTCATTCCAATATACTGTATTTTGTTCTTGTGTTGTTGTGATCTTGACAGAGGTGTACATATTGCATTGCATATAGTTAGAACAAACACTTCAGTGATTTACTCACTTTTTGTGTTCATTCTTATCTGTATTGTACACTTGCACGAATTAAACTTAAGGAAAAAACCCAATACAGCATAATGTGGGGAAGTCATTAGCTTCTTTTAGCCCAAAAATCACGTCCCCACTCACACAACCCAAGCCTAAATAAAATTTGCTAGACGTTGGCCCCTAGGGACATCTCAGACTCATTTTAGAGATTGACCTAAGAGGAAAGTTGTTAGAAGTTGACTCTTGTCAAATCGGTGTCTAAGGTTGGGGATTGAGAGGTGAAACCTCGATGAACAGTGGTTTGGCATAACTAGGCCCGTTGCTCTGGTACGGATACCTCCCACTGATCTTGCCCCTACCTGGCTGATTAACTTGTTGTCAGATTCTGACAATATACTCCCCGTGGACAGTCTAACAAATTAGGAGTCGTTTTGGTCTAAGTCAACCCTAGCATAAGCTTGTTTTCTTCTTCTTTTTCTTTTTCTTTTTCTTTGTTAGTTAGTTAGTTAGTTTGTTTGTTTTCTTTTTTTTGTTGTATATTGTGAAATGGATTTTAACAAAAATAATTCTTTCAATCATAATATGAATCCATATTTCACTTCGACCTCATTTGACTCGGTTAACTCCAACCCGGTTATGTACAACATGAACCAACCATATATGCCGAGTTGGGATTATCCGACTCAATATGACCCATATCCCTAATCTTATGACCATAATTTTCAAAATAATTTCAACTCTTCACAGAGTCAATGGGGATTCACCTCCTCCGAGTCAAATTTTTAACCATCTTGTCCACAATTTTTACAATATTCATTCCCCGATTCTGCTTCATATCCTCCTTTCCTGTTCCACCAACTGAGAAAAAATCTAATTTGGAAAGAGTATGGAAGCCATGCTTGAGTCCCAACAACAAATTCAAAATTTGCTCAATTCACAATCCTTTCCAAATTAAACTCCATATACTCTTTTTCTAGAACATCAAATTGAAGAAGAATCTGAGCTAGAAAAGCATTTGAAAACCTTTTGTGAAACAGTGCAACGATTTCAAAATATGTTAAACTCATCATCTTAAAAAAAATTTCAAGAGTCTTACTCATCTTTTCCAGTCTCATCGATTCAAACTGAACAACCATCAATACTGGACTTGAGTATGGAACCCTTTGTTGGCCCAGAGGCCCTTCACTCTAGTTTTGATGATGATTAACTCATGTAGTTATAGTTTACTAATAATCTTGTGATATTTAATTTCAGATATTTGATCAAGATATTAGTAGGTGATTAGCTTCAACAAAGGTGTTTTGGAGTTTTCACATGGTGATTTAAGAGCTCGAGCGTCAAGATCGCATCTAATACTCGCTTGGAGTCAAGCTCGTTGGATCGGTTTTGGATCGAGTCGACTTGGAGAAGGAGTTTTACAAGAAGACATCGGTTTGTTTAGCTTAAGATTATTTAGATCTTGTGTAAAAATAGATAGTGTTGATATCCTCAAGTTCACAATACACACACAAGTTTAAAGTTTCATGTTTGGTTTTTGATTTAACCGGTTTCGGTTTTTCATATATATGATTTTCATGAATAGATAGAATCAAAACAAGTTTACATGGCTTAATGTATATTAGATTTGATCTATATACATCTAACTTCATCTATTTAGAAAAACATACTTTGATAGTCTATTTCATGAGTTGGAGTTTTGTATTTAAACAAAACTTATTTTTGGATTTCATGTCAAAAACATGGATATAATATCTTTCATGTATATTAGATTCTATCCATATACAACATGCTTAAAAGTAGTTTCAATATCATGTTTTGTACTTACATGAGTTTTGGAGAAAACGGTTTTCCATTTCAAAAATTCATGTTTTGAAAAATACGATTTTTGGCTTAAGGCAAATTTTCAAGAACGCAAAAATGGTTCAAATTGTTTATAATATGTATTGAATTTTTATCACACATATTTGTATTTCAAAGATATAATAAAAACATATTTTTGTTATGTGTATTTTATGGGATTTTTTAGAAGGCAAAACCCCAAGTTTTCAATCCCTATAAGTTTGACCTGGCTGTTTGCAGGTCGACCGAACCGGTCAACCGAAGCAGAAGTCGATCGACCGATCCGGTCGACTGACATGCACAGAACGTATACGCAGCCAAGGCTGGGAGGCCAGTCGACCGCCCGGTCGACCGCCAGAGAGCTTCTACTCTCTGGAAATGGCCCCGGTTGACCGTCCGGTCGACCGGCAGAGAGCTCTGCTCTTTGTTTCCAGTCTCCGGTCGACCGGCCGGTCAACCGATGGATCAATGGTCATAATTATGACCGTTGGCCGGTCGATCGGCGGGGCAATCTGGGCTTTTTCAGATTGCAGCGGGCTGAACTTTGTGGAGGTTATAAATACCCTATTGTTGAGCTGTTTTCTCCAAGAATTTTAAGAGAAAAATTATCTATCTTTCAGCAGATTTTAAACGAGTTTTTGTGCCAAAAGATTTAATCTTTATATGTTTTTAAAAGGGTTGAAAAAATCAAGAAAAAGAGAAGTCTTTGGGATTGATTTTTGATCTTCATTTCTATAGCCATTCTAAAAGTTTTCCCAAGAGTTTTTTTTTTGTGTTTTTGATTTTCAAACTCTTTATATTCTCACACTTGAGCTTATCATATCTATCCTATCTATTAGGATCTTATTTTGTGAGAAAGAATTGGTTTGTGGTCTTTATTATCACCTAGAGTTGTAAACCTCTTTTATTTGAGATTGTGAGTATCCCTCTTGTATAGAGGTGATTGTGAGAGGTTGATTGTTGTTAGCTAAGTGCCCATCCCTCTAAGTGTAGAGGTGATAGTTGTTGTGTCTTACCTCTAGTGAGAGGTTGTATTCGTTGAGAGAGGAGTTGTGTACTCTCGGTTGTATTTACCCAAATTCTTAGTGGAGGTTCCCTGTGTGGGAAGTCCTGTGTGGATACTATAGTGGAAATCCTTCTGTGTGAAGGCGGAGACGTAGAGCTGGGTGCTCGAACCTCGAAACATATCTCGGTGTTTACGATTGATCCACTATCTCTAACTCTCTCTCGCTCTCTTACATTCTGCATTATTCAAATTGTTCATATCATATACATGCTTGGTTTGATTGTGTGCCCATACTTGTGTTAAACCAAGAAGTTTCATATAGCACCTCAACTCTTATTTAGAGGAATTTAGAAGAGTTAGTCCAGAGCCCTTCACTGGGAATTCGGCTACACTCTTTGGTTACACTAAGTGTGTTACAATTAGTTTTTAAATTCTGCATCATTTGTCATTAGATTAGCCCCCCTCTAAGTGTACTTTCAATTCGTATCAGAGCCTACGCTCCTGATGTTAGGTTTTACCACCTAGGAGTGAGATCTTGGTTGCTAATCTATCATTTGCATTTGCACACATATAGTTTGCACTCATGGATAACCCTCCCATGTTTGATATCTCTAAAATTAATATATGGAAGGTTAAGATGAGTTTGCATTTAAAAGCCATAGGTTGGAAAGTTTACCTTGCCATTACCAAGGAATCTTACCTTAGTAATAGCAAGCATTTAGAGGCCAATGCACAAGCCCTAGAGGCACTTAGAAAATCACTTAGTAAAGAATATTTACATATAGTTTCTCATTGTGATTCTGCCTTTGCAGTGTGAAACATTTTGACATCTCCCGAGCTATAAACGCAAATCAATGAGAAGGAAAAATCTAGTGGAGAAGAGTTCGACCAATGATGCTTCATGGTCCAAGGGAATGACTCCCTTGAGATAAACTCGGATACTCAACTAGATTATAGTTTTTCTTGTGATGAATATATTGATGCCGATGTATTAAATGAAGAACTTTTCATTGTTTGTGAAAAATTGTTAGAAAAATATAAACTTTTGAAAAAGAAAAGTTTTGTATTAAAAGAAGAAAATGAAAATTTGTCTTCTAAACTTGATTTGGTTTTGCAAGAGAAAGTTGAGATTTCTAATGAAAGGGATTCATTGAAATCCAAACTTGACCTTGCTCTAAAAGAAAATAAAATATTGAAAAGTAAAAATGATTGTGAAAATGTTTTGAAGAAAAATGAGACTTTAACTTCAAAACTTGTTTTTGTTTTAAAAGAGAATAATTCTTTAAAAAACAAAAAGTATTTAATTTCAAAAGAATTGGAAGATTGCTTAAAGGAAAATATTTCTTTGAAAAATGATTTAGATACTCATGTTTACCATGCTAGTGTAGCTTCATCATCTAGCTTACCTATTGCATGCTCCATTTTATCTTCAAGTATTAAAAATGATATTTGTATTTTGAAGAAAAATGTTAATTGTTTGGGCTCCACTTTGAGCCAATGTGTCATGAACCACACAGGTTTGGAATCCATGTTTCGTAAGAAACAAGTTCCAAATATACATGCACACAAACTACGGCATACACATGCTTCCCACGTTCACACTCATAACACTATGTATGCTCATGTGTACACATGTACACATTGTGGACGTAAGGGTCACCATGCTAAGTTTTGTTATTATAGATTACATAATGTAAATTTAGCAAATAGATTTGTTTGGGTTAGGAAAAGTGCTAACCCTCATGGACCCAATAGAGTATGGGTACCAAAAGCCACTCCTATTGCATTTGATGTAGGTGTGGGCTCTCACTTGAAGTGAGAGTGATGGTGCCTTGAGGTGGATGCGTTCCGAGCTTAATGGTGACTATTTTGGATGCATCACTTTCAAGGAGAATTGGTGGGAGGACCACCTTGGTTTGGAGCCTAGAGATTTGCCCTCATGGTTTTGGTAAAGATCTCTAACTCCCATTTAGGTTACATGATTTTTATATTATTGATTTTTAGCATGATTTGATTACTATGTTAAATGTCATGATAATTAGACTTGTGACATACATGTATGGTAATTGTGATACACCCATGTTCATATGGATTCATATTTTGTGTTCTCACTTTAGTTTAGCCATCGTGTATATCATAAATCTAAGACGTGCGCATTTACTTAATGTCATCTTGGTTTATGTTTTGTTTTATGCTTTATCTTTTGATTACATGTTTAAATGTAACCCTTCATTAAAACTTGTGTATATACTTGTACAACTAGTGAGCCACAAATAGATTATTATATGTTTGTACTTGATTGCTAATTTGAACTCATTATATGTACTAGTATAGCCTAGTTTTGATGATTAATGCATTTCAACCTGTATTCCCTATTTTTGGACATGTTTTTATGAGAATATAGTTTAACTTCATGTATATGTCAATTTAGTCAAAACTATTGAATATACATGTATAACCTTGAGTCATTTGCCATTCATACAAAATCTCTTTATAGACTCAATTGTGTTTGGATATGTATGTATACTTTTAGTTTAGACTAAACATACATATACCTTGAAGTAGATTTAGTTTTGATGATTTTGATAAAGGAATTTCATATTGAGCTTAAATGCCTTATTTCCATGATGTTGATTACATGACTTTGTATACTCACATTATTTGATGTTTACTCATGATTTTTGTTTTCATGAGCTTTCCATGTGCTATATAGACTTTGAGTGTTGATGATTGTATAATTTTCATATTTTTATGGATATATTCTTGTTTTATTCCTTACTTGAAGGATTTCGTACTAGTTTTCAAATTTATCATAAAACTAGTTCGTATTCTTCATTTTGGTAGAATTTTTAAATATGCTAAACTTTTTTTCAAACTTATTTTTGAAAACCCCTACCCATCTAAGGGTGGTTGGATTGACGACCATGCCTTGTATGCTCAAATTGAAAATCATTTTAACATGTGCATGAATAGGGCGATCTTTATGAGCTATACACTTGATTCTCATTGAGTTTTCAATTGGTATCACAATTGAATTTATTTTGTATACTCATAGTTGTTGCTATATATGTATGCTTCATCTTCAAAAAATATCAATTTAGATTGGTATTTACATTTTCATATATATATATATATGTGTGTGTGTGTGTGTGTGTGTGTGTGTGTGTGTGTGTTTGATTGTGCTTACTATATCTTTATATCTTTGAGCATAAATTTTGCTATGCTAAGCTTGATTTAGTCGTTAATGACAATTATTTTTCAATTGGTATCTTATACAAGCTTATGCATCGTTTTCATTAGTATTTCATAAAGGGGAAGAAAATTCATGTTTTATCTTTCAATCAGTTTTGTTTACAATTGGTATCTTACTCCCACTCTTTATGTTGAAAAATGATGTTTGTTAATTGATATCTTAGTTTTCAATTAGTTTCCTACGCTCCTAATGAAAAATTATTTTCAATTGGTATGTGTTTCATTTTAAATATTGGTATCAAGAATATTAAATTGATATTATTCTCTATTTGGTATCTCTATTGCAAAATGATTTTAGTGTTTAACCAAAAGATTGGTTTATGTTTTTCAATTGGTATCAAAAGTGTAAAATATTTTCAATTGGTACTAATTTTTACAATTGGTATCAAGATTTTCTATATATTTATATCTTTCAATTGGTATCAAAATTTTTGTTGGTTCCTTCAAAATGTTTTGTTTATTTTCAATTGGTATCATAAATTGGTATCATGATGTTTTGATGTATACCTTTATACTAAATTGATATATTTTTCAATTGGTATCATAATATTTTGATTTGTATTACTTATATGCAAGGAAAGTTTAACTTCTTCTCTATTTATATATTAATGTTGAGTGTATGTCATATTGAAGTAATTGACCTGTATTTGGTATGTAGTACACGTGTGTAATAGGATCTTCACATCTCCTTTTATACATTGTATATTATACTTTATGTCGTTGGGGTTTGTCATCTCTTTTCATATAAATGCATGTACGCAGGGGGAGTTAACTTCACGTCTCTTGATTGAGATTTTATAGATTGAAATAAAGTTCAGAATTCTTAGTCTCAATATGAACCGCTGTAGCAAGGGCTCAAGCGGGTCGTGATCCTCATGGAAGGATGCGATGCAAGCTTTTCGACTCGATTCCTCTGTGTCTTCAAAAATAGGAGAGAAGAGATTAGATCTTGATATGTATGATGTAAAAGATGTGGTTTTGCTGATTTTCTACCACAACCCTATTGCAAATTAAAGAGCTTGATCTTCATCTTAAGATTGATATGATTCACCCTAGGTTATTACAAATATATCAAGCAAGAAAAATTAATACACGATTCTAACTAAGTTGCATTATTCAAAAACCAACTATGGTTCATCCTAACATCTAGGTACAGCCTAATAGAAGACTAATCTCAAATTTATGCTGTCCTACTTCTTAAGTTTGAAGTCGTGAAAAGTTCTTTTAACATGCAACCTAGATTAAGAATTTTAAGTATTTTTAATCTTCTAGAATTAGTTGCCTTTAAACCTAGGGTTTCTAGAGATGTTCATTAATCAGATCAAGTTTTAATTGCTCTAGGGTTGCTTTAAGAATCTCAGCAAACCACTAAGAGGATTAGTTCTTCATCATTATTTTTTTCTTTTCAAATTATTTATATATATATTTTTTTTTATTTAATGAGAAAGATTGCAAAATAAAGAAAAAGAAGGCAAGAAGAGATCACAGATTGAAAATCAAAGAGATCACAAAAAGAAATAAAATTTGCAGAAATTAAAAGAGAACAAAAGAGTGACCTTTATTTCAGATGAATCTCCGGTTACACAATCGTCTCCTTCTTCTCCACAACGAGCATGAAATAAAAATTACAACTTTAAATAAAAGTGGCTAAAGAAAACCCTAATCGTCTCTGCCTGCCCCTCTCTGCTGCGCCTGCAGAGATATTTATAGTGCAGAATGTAGAGGAGTCCCGGATGAAGTCGCCAACGAAATCTGGTAGCCTGACTCATCCACTTTGCCGCAAAAACCCAAGTTTTGTCGCGGATTTGCGGCAATTTAGTGACGTCTGGCCACGCGCTTTGGCGCGTGGCCTCTCCTGGTCCGTCCATGTGGGCTTTTGCTTCTGGAAGTGTGATCCTGGCTCTCCATCTTGGGATTTTGAGATAACTTAGTAATCAAGTTACCTTGATCTCAAATATCTCAAATCTTCTATCCACGAATTTTGGGCTTTTATCCTCATCCTGCAAGTGTTTAGGGTTGGGTAGAAGTCTATCCTTCCCTCATCTTTGATATTTGCAATTTTAGCCCTTGTGTATTTGCATTTTGACTTCTTGTAATTGCGCTTTTTCACCTGGGCTTCAAACATGGGCTTGGATCTGGGCTTTTGGGCTCTTTAAGCTTTATTTCTTATTAAAATAATACTTCGAGGCCTGCACACATTAAATAACGAAATATTAATAAATGTGCATTATAATATGAATAAATGTGCAAATGTGATGGTATATATGATGATAATTATGCATTTTTCACTACCTATCACACCCCCACACTTATCTTTTTGCTCGTCCTCGAGTAAAAATCAAAAAGAAAGAGAAAAATCTAACCTAGCTAACTCACTTTCGTAGGAATCACGGTTGCACTTAGCATGTGCAACAAGCCGTTAAACCCCTAGGTTACCCTAGAGGACGAGTGTTGTCTCGTGAGGGTTTTCAGCGGATTGCACCCACAAAATCCATAAAAAGAAAATATTTGAATTATTATTGAAGAGACTAAGTAGTCTATAAGTTTTAGGATCCTCATTTTTATTCATTCTTTAAACTTAGTCTTAATAAAGTTAATTGTTTTCCATTTTAGGTAAGAATTAAAATTGAATTTCTAATATAGTCTGTTTCGTTACCAAAAATCATATGCATCCTTATGTTTTTACTAGGAATTCCTTAACTTGGACTCTCATGCCTCTTTATATATATATATTTTTTTATTTTTTATTTTTTTTAATATGTATAACGCATCTAATTTTCTTTCGTATAAGCATTAAGGCTTCTTGAGGCCCTCATACCTAACTAATTGACTATTAGATGTGTTAATACATATATAAGTAATTTTTCCTTAATTTCCTTAGGCTTTCTAATCCACCCATGTAACGAACTTAAAGTCGATGACTCCCAAACCGGTTGGCTTTAGGGCACCAGGTGAGAAAACACCCCGCGGACTCAAATTCGAGTGAACTAGGCCCCAAAACTAAGGACTTTATTTTATTTACTCACCTTTAGGCGTGAATACTTATGCTTCTTGAGGCACATGTATCAGCTTAATTGGTGATTTTTTTTTCTTTTTTTTTTTTATGAGGCACAAGGTCTTTGTCTTAGAATCCTAGATATGCATTTGGTATGCACATTTCATTAAGGTAAAAATTAAGACTAATTAATTATTCAATTCTTTTCCTATACCTAAAAATTAAACAATTATTTATTTTGACCAAGTTTTTAAAAATCCTAATCATGATTTTCCTAATCCTTAAAACTAACTTAGATTTCTTTCAAAAAATAAGTCAAAATACTGTCCTTTTTATAAATTTTTTTTTAAATTTTTTTTTCAGATTTTTTTTTTTTTTTTTTTAGCAAATTTTTTGTTAGTTTCTACCTATGTTAGTATGTTAGTAAAGCCAACCCCCACACTTATCTCATGCATTGTCCTCAATGTATGAATGAATGCATATATGCATGAAACAGAACAAGGGAAGGCGGAAAATTACTTTAGGGGGTGGTTCCGGTGGTGGTCTAATTGGTCCACGAAATGCGGCCCAAACAAGATAACGTGGTAGTTCACGGGACCTACCTTTATTGACCTCTTTTTTATTTACATATTTACAGTCCCCAGAATGAATAGGATCATGAAAGATCCTCTCGTGAAACTTACTCTCTTTACATGACCAGTCCTGGAAAATCATCACAGAGTCATGGTCTATACCTATGTCTAACAAAAGAATGTGACTTGGTAAAATGGTTGACTTGGACTCAAGAATGATAGGTTCAGGATCTAATACCGACTCAGGAAAGAAACTCAAATCAAGTAAAGGTTCAGGAGTCGGGCTAGGATCAAGAAGTGGGTCCAAGTCAAGAAATTGAAACTCAAGTCTACAATCATTTTCCCACAATGGAATGTGACTCAATGTTGGTGATTCAAGTTCAGGAATGATAGGTGTGGGAATCAAAACTGACTCTAAAATATTACCTAAGTCGGGTAACAAAACAGGAGTCAATAATGATTCGGGAATTTGAACTTGATCATAGATTTGGGAATCTAGGTCACATATCTCATTAGTTTCAATATCATAAAAATGGGAACATGCCAATTTTTCCATGGGACTTTCAAAATTGCATAATTGGTCAAGTTCAATATGATCATCAAAAATGGGTGATTCAATTTCATGATCTATGGGTATGGGAATAAATGTTGGCTCAGAAAATTGGTCCAAATTGGGTAAGGATACTGGAGTCAACATAGATTCGAAAATGGAAACTGAATCGCAAAGTTGGGATCGGGTTCACATTCATAATCTAATTCAATCTCATTGAAATTAAAACTAGACAATTTGTCCAAGGATTGGGATTGAGCAAGTTCATATTGATGTGATGAAATTGAATTTTTGATCAAGGTCTTCTAAACAGAATGATTCTTGGTTCCTATCAAGATGCTCAAGAATGTTTGAAAGTCTAGAAATTTGATCATTCATTGTATCTTGCAACCGATCCACTTTTTCTTCTAACCCATCGAATAGATCAATGGAGGACTGAAACCTTGGTGATGTGGGAAAAGACGTATATGAAGATAATGGTTGAACAGGTGGTTGACCATATGGCTCAGGGGTGTTGAATCCCCATTGACTCTGTGAAGAGTAGTGATGATTATTCCAATCTTGTTCATAGTATTGGGACTGGGGCATGTAATGATTCGGATAAGACCAATCTGGCACACTAGGTTGGTTAGAATTATGATATGCCAGGTTGATAATATCCGAAAAAGAGGTTGGTGTATAATATGGATCCTCATTAAAATTGAAAAAATTATTGTTATAGGCCATATCACACAAAGCAAACAAAAGAAAAAAAACAAACAAAAAAGAAAAATTTCTAACCTAAGTTAGGGTAGACCTAGACCTAGACGACTCCTAACTGGTTAGACTGTCCACGGGAGGTAGGGTGTAGACTTTGACCACAAATTAATCAGCCAGGTCGGGGCAAGAGTGGTGGGAGGTTTTCCGTCAAAGACGTTCCTTAATTAAATAACCACCACACTTCGGGCTTTCGGCCCTCAATCCCCTTCCTAGACACTGATTTGGCAGGAGTCAACTTCCAACACCGTTCCCCCTTAGGATAATCTCCTAATTGAGTCCGAGTGTCCCTAGGGCCAACGTCTACTAATTTTTAAGTTAGGCTTGGGTTAGTGAGTGCTCGGGATATGATTTTTTTGGGCTAAGGAAGGGTGATGAAATCCCCACCTTATCTTGTTAATGGGTTATGCCCTTAAGATGAATTAGTGCAAGTGTACAAGATAAGTAGATAAGATTCACTCAAAGCAGAAAATCAACCAAGAGATGAGTCCTATTCTACATGCAATGCGTACGTACCTTGCTTCTCCAGCACTCTTCAACAGTAAAAATAAAGGAATTGAAAAGACACGTGCCTAATATGCAAACGTCTAATCAATTTTATCTTTAACAACAAATAATTTACTGTTGAATTAATTAGCAGTATACAGGTTTATCACAGAACAAACCCAACAGAGCAGAAAACAGTATTTGCAATTTGCAGAATCCTACAAAAACTTCAGTGAGTAATCCTCTACTGTTGCCGCGTTTCCACGGCTATGGCCGCGGATCCGCGGCAATACAGTAGTCTCTGATGCTCTGCCTTCGAGGGCAGAGGCACAGAGGAGCTATATGTCCACTGCTGCTGCTGTATTTCTGTTTCCTGTTCTCCAAACCTGCAAACAGAAAAGAATACAGAATTAGTTAAAAATTAAAATTTTGTTTTAGAGATAAACTTACCGTCCCTCCCCGGCAACGGCGCCAATTTTTTGATTGAGATTTTATAGATTGAAATAAAGTTCAGAATTCTTAGTCTCAATATGAATCCGCTGTAGCAAGGGCTCAAGCGGGTCGTGATCCTCAGGGAAGGATGCGATGCAAGCTTTTCGACTCGATTCCTCTGTGTCTTCAAAAATAGGAGAGAAGAGATTAGATCTTGATATGTATGATGTAAAAGATGTCGTTTTGCTGATTTTCTACCACAACCCTATTGCAAATTAAAGAGCTTGATCTTCATCTTAAGATTGATATGATTCACCCTAGGTTATTACAAATATATCAAGCAAGAAAAATTAATACACGATTCTAACTAAGTTGCATTATTCAAAAACCAACTATGGTTCATCCTAACATCTAGGTACAGCCTAATAGAAGACTAATCTCAAATTTATGCTGTCCTAGTTCTTAAGTTTGAAGTCATGAAAAGTTCTTTTAACATGCAACCTAGATTAAGAATTTTAAGTATTTTTTAATCTTCTAGAATTAGTTGCCTTTAAACCTAGGGTTTCTAGAGATGTTCATTAATCAGATCAAGTTTTAATTGCTCTAGGGTTGCTTTAAGAATCTAAGCAAACCACTAAGAGGATTAGTTCTTCATCATTATTTTTTTTCTTTTCAAATTATTTATATATATATTTTTTTATTTAATGAGAAAGATTGCAAAATAAAGAAAAAGAAGGCAAGAAGAGATCACAGATTGAAAATCAAAGAGATCACAAAAAGAAATAAAATTTGCAGAAATTAAAAGAGAACAAAAGAGTGACCTTTATTTCAGATGAATCTCCGGTTACACAATCGTCTCCTTCTTCTCCACAACGAGCATGAAATAAAAATTACAACTTTAAATAAAAGTGGCTAAAGAAAACCCTAATCGTCTCTGCCTGCCCCTCTCTGCTGCGCCTGCAGAGATATTTATAGTGCAGAATGTAGAGGAGTCCCGGATGAAGTCGCCAACGAAATCTGGTAGCCTGACTCATCCACTTTGCCGCAAAAACCCAAGTTTTGCCGCGGATTTGCGGCAATTTAGTGACGTCTGGCCACGCGCTTTGGCGCGTGGCCTCTCCTGGTCCGTCCATGTGGGCTTTTGCTTCTGGAAGTGTGATCCTGGCTCTCCATCTTGGGATTTCGAGATAACTTAGTAATCAAGTTACCTTGATCTCAAATATCTCAAATCTTCTATCCACGAATTTTGGGCTTTTATCCTCATCCTGCAAGTGTTTAGGGTTGGGTAGAAGTCTATCCTTCCCTCATCTTTGATATTTGCAATTTTAGCCCTTTGTGTATTTGCATTTTGACTTCTTGTAATTGCGCTTTTTCACCTGGGCTTCAAACATGGGCTTGGATCTGGGCTTTTGGGCTCTTTAAGCTTTATTTCTTATTAAAATAATACTTCGAGGCCTGCACACATTAAATAACGAAATATTAATAAATGTGCATTATAATATGAATAAATGTGCAAATGTGATGGTATATATGATGATAATTATGCATTTTTCACTACCTATCATCTCTCCTCTTCATGAATGTATATAGCATATATACCTTGATTATTTGATTTATGCAAAAAGGAAGAAAAAAATATTATTTATGCCCTTTATTGTTTGTACCCCTTTGTTGATGAATTGACAAAAGGGGGAGAGATATTTTGGAGTTTAATATGCATGTTTATTTAAATATGTTATCTCTTACCATTGGTATCAAGAGCATCTTTTGTTGGTATCAAGAGCATTTGTTGGTATCAAGAGCAACATTTTTTTAGGAACATTTTTATTTTAAAATTGGTATCAAAGAGCATGTTTATTTCATTGGTATCAAAGATCATGTTTGTTTCATTTTCTTGTTTTATGCATGTTTATGCATGTCTATTTTGAGCATTTACTGCATATCTTTATTGTTTATTGCTATGCATGAGTTAAGGGGGAGCTTCCACGAAGCTTAACTTTAATCCATGCATATATAACTCTATGAGTTTTGTCATCATCAAAAAGGTAGAGATTGTTAGCCCAGAGGCCCTTTACTCTAGTTTTGATGATGATTAACTCATGTAGTTATAATTTACTAATAATCTTGTGATGTTTAGTTTCAGATATTTGATCAATATATTAGTAGGTGATTAGCTTCAACAAAGGTGTTTGAAGCTTTCACATGGTGATTCAAGAGCTCGAGCGTCAAGATCGCATCTAGTACTCGTTTGGATCAAGCTCGTTGGATCGGTTTTGGATCGAGTCGGCTTGGAGAAGGAGTTCTACAAGAAGACATTGGTTTATTTAGTTCACAATACACAAGTTCACAATACACACACACAAGTTTAAAGTTTCATGTTTGGTTTTTGGTTTAACCGGTTTCGATTTTTCATATATATAGTTTTCATGAATAGATAGAATCAATACAAATTTACTGGTTTAATGTATATTAGATTTGCTCTATATACATCTATGATTCATCTATTTAGAAAAACTTAGTTTGATAGTCTATTTCATGAGTTGGAGTTTTGTATTTAAACAAAACGTATTTTTGGATTTCATGTCAAAAACATAGATAAATATCTTTACTGTATATTGGATTCTATTCATATACAACATGCTTAAAAGTAGTTTCAATATCATGTTTTTGTACTTGCATGAATTTTGGAGAAAACGGTTTTCCATTTCAAAAATTCAAGTTTTGGAAATACGGTTTTTGGTTTAAGGCAAATTTTTAAGAACATAAAAATGGTTCAAATTGTTTATAATATGTGTTGAATTTTTATCACGCATATTTGTATTTCAAAGATATAATAAGAACATATTTTTGTAGAATTTATGTGTATTTTATGGGATTTTTTAAAAGGCAAAAACCCAAGTTTTCAATCCCTATAAGTTTGACCTGGCTGTCTGTCGGTCGACTGGACCTGTCGACCGAGGCAAAAGTCGGTCGACCGGTCCGGTCGACCGACGTGCACAGAACGTGCACGCAGCCAAGGCTGGGAGGCCGGTCGACCGCCAGAGAGCTTCTGCTCTTTGGAAATGGCCCCGGTCGACCGGCAGAGAGCTCTGCTCTCTGTTTCCAGTCTCCGGTCGACCGGCCGGTCGACCGGTGGCTCAACAGTCATAATTATGATCGTTGGCCGGTCGACCGCCCGGTCGACCGGAGGGGCAATCTTGGCTTTTCTAGATTGCAAAGGGCAGAATTTGTGGAGGTTATAAATACCCCATTGTTGAGCTGTTTTCTCCAAGAATTTTAAGAGAAAAATTATCTATCTTTCAGCAAGTTTTTAAAAGAGTTTTTGTACCAAAAGATTTGATCTTTATTTTTTTTTAAAAGGGCTGGAAAAATCAAGAAAAGGAGAAGTCTTTGGGATTGATTTTTGATCTTCATTTTTATAGCCATTCTAAAAGTTTTCACAAGAGTGTTTCTTTGTGTTTTTGATTTTTAAACTCTTTATATTCTCACACTTGAGCTTATCATATCTATCCTATCTATTAATATCTTGTTTTATGAGAAAAAATTAGTTTGTGGTCTTTGTGATCACCTAGAGTTATAAACCTCTTTTATTTGAGATTGTGAGTATCCCTCTTGTGTAGAGGTGATTGTTAAAGGTTGATTGTTGTTGGTTAAGTGCCCATCCCTTTAAGTGTAGAGGTGATAGTTGTTGTGCCTTACCTCTAGTGAGAGGTTGTATTCGTTGAGAGAGGAGTTGTGTACTCCGGTTGTATTTACCCAAATCCTCAGTGGAGGTTCCCTATGTGAACGCTATAGTAGAAATCCTTCTGTGTGAAGGCGGGGACGTAGAGCTGTGTGCTCGAACCTTGAAACATATCTCGGTGTTTGCGATTGATCCACTATCTCTAACTTTCTCTCTCTTTTACATTGTGCATTGTTCATATTGTTCAAATCATATACATGCTTGGTTTGATTGTGTGCCTGTAACGCCCCGAATTCCACGGATACGGGGACGTCACTGCGACGTATAGGCGTAGGTCCGAAATGCACCCACACATATACGCTAAGCAAAAGTACAACAAGAAATGATCAGAGTGCAACACAAAACGTGGTATACGCACATATATGCCAACATAAAGTACAATACAAAGTCATCACAAAATATGATAAACATCACATAATACATGTGTCCTTCATCATACAAGTCCAAAAGTGAAAGGTACAGCAAAAGTACAAAAGGGCTCACGAGTAGGGTGGAGATCCCGTGAGTCAAAAGAAGTCAGGCACAAGGAGCTGGAGCTGGGATGCCTGCTCTCTAAGGATGGCTCGATCAAAGAGGGGCAACTCCACTCCGATCTAGCCTCAGAATCTGAATGTGCAAACCCAAGGGGTCAAGACATATAATAATAAATGAACTGCAGCCAAGTGGCGAAGAGACATGAATGGGGTCAGAACACAAGCATGGTATATAAGAACGGATATAGCATAATCGGGAAACAGGAAATACAAGTAAAACTGATTACAAGCAAAAGTGATCGTATATACTTAAGCCACTGTCCCATGAGACCAGTACCTCGAGGGAGTAATCCAAACAAGGAAACCCTCATCTATATACCCTTATCTCATGCCACAGTAATCCAAGCATATAAAATCAGAGTTGCAAAATCATACGATAGTCCAGAACGGGAATACATAATAGATACAATAATAAATCCAAAACAGGAACGAGTAATAGTAAATACCGGAATCATCACCGGAATCACGGAAATCATAATAAGTATCACAAGCTGGGAACATAACTGGAAACGTGCCTGGAATATCAAGAATCATAACAATATCCATAACAGTATCAATTCTTATTATTATTACTCGTCTAACTCATATATCTCGGTATGTGTCTCGGTATCGATCCCAACTCACATACATCCATATAAAAGAAAGTCGAGGGTCGTTATCGGAAGTAGATGGAGAACTGATAACACTTCTTATAGTAGTTTCCATACACCTGGAACCGGTTTTGGAGGCCCAATGTCCCCCTAACAGTACTCAGGATGTGGGCCCAAAGTCCCACTAACAGTCATCTAGTGTGGGCCCGAGGTCCCACTAACAGTAATCTACCATATATCATCCACCTACTATAAGCAAGGTATCATTCCGGCATCCATCACTTCCACCCATACCCCATACAAGTTGTAGTTTATTAAGGATTATCAGTTTACGGGAAAGTGAACATGACAGTATTAGCCCTTCAGATTCAAGAGGTGGCCCCCATGGGTTTCAAGAGGTGGCCCCCACCGTGTGGTGTGGCACTTTGTTCCATGTGGCACTTTGTTCTGAGGGAGTGGATTCTAGAGGTGGCCCCCATGGGTTTCAAGAGGTGGCCCCCACCGTGTGGTGTGGCACTTTGTTCCATGTGGCACTTAGTTCCATAAAACAAGGCAGGGTTCCCGCAAATAAGATAATCATAAAGTCAAGTGTATCATGCTTGGTTTAAGGGATAGCATGACAAAGTGGTGATGTCTAGCAAGCAATAAAACATAACAATAAATGTAGAATGGGCCGGGTCAATCATGACATAACTATAGGGCCTGGCAAGGTGGTGGCATGGTTAGTTGATATACATGTGTTAAAAGAGAACATAAAGTTGACAAGTGGTTGATAATGTTACTTGACAAATCGTGAAGTAATATGAGGTAAGATCCAACAAGTAATAAGTCCCAAAGTACCAGTCATGATGTACAAGAAACCATAATGCATAACACATAAACCAATGACAAGATCAAATTTTAGAAAAGAAATCATCTAAAACATACAGGCAGAATTAGTCGACTAGGTGGTAGGATTAGTCGACTACAAGTGGGATTAGTCGACTAACAGTCTTGTATAGTCGACTAAATCTGTGCACCAGAGAGTTGGAAATCTGCTCCAGGAAGAGTTAGTCGACTGGGGTCAAGGGGTTAGTCGACTAATATAGGTCTCAAGTCGACTAACAGGTACGCAAGTTGACTAAGTCCGGGGTACAGAAAATTGGGGTCACTGTTCCAGGAAACATTAGTCGACTAAGGTAAAATGGCTAGTCGACTAAGGTGTTCAAGTCGACTAATAAAATAGGCTTAAGTCGACTGGGCCGAGAGTTGGTTTCTGGTCCAAGGAGGGTTAGTCGACTAGGTGAATTCAGGAGTCGACTAATAGGGATTTCCAGAGAGTTGATCAGTCGACTAATATTTGGGGTAAGTCGACTAATACTGTGTTTTCCAGAAAACTAGGTTTCAGCTAAGTGTTCTAGTCGACTAGGTTCTAGGTCAAGTCGACTAATACTGGTCGGGAAGCAGTTTACAGAACTGAACTTGGGGGTTGTTCTTGATGACAAAAATGGGGTTTTATGACATTAGGGGGCCTGATCTACTAACACAAGTACACAAGGGACGGACTAGCCTTGGTGAGTAGAGATATTTACATGGAAAGGTTGGATCTAAGTTTTGATGCCCTAAAAATGGGATTTTTATGGTGCTAGCATACAAGAATTCACATCATAAGTAAATAGAGAGTATTCTAGGTCTTGGTGAGTAAGGTACTCACATGGATGGGTCCAATTGGAGGCTTGATCAAATGGAGAAGATGATGGCTTCAATCCACCAAGTGTTGTTGAAGCTTGAAGTGGAGGAGGTTGATCTTGATGTTGTGGTTGAAGGCGGGGTTCTTTGAGTTAGGGTTTGGTGGAGGAAGAAGAGGAATTTTGGGAGAGAGTTTCTCTCTTGTTGGAGTGGAAGAGAAAAGGGTGATTTGCAAAAGGAAATGAATAAATATGATGGGGATTTTGTGAAGTGGGTGCAAAAAGGATAGATGCAAGGGGTTTTCTTGCAAAAAGGGAGGTGAGGTGTCCCTCACAAGGCCACTTGGCCGGCCATGGGAAGGAGAGAGAATGAGTGGGGTTAGGTGAAGGGTGAGTGGGAAATGAGGTGGCAATTTTGGTGGAAATTGGAATTTGCAATAATTGGAAAAATGCCCGAAATTCCAGTATCTCGGAATGATCTGAAAATTTAACCAAAAATCAAGAATAATATATAAAGACCAATAGTGAAATCCGTTCGAAGAAATACCGTATGGTTTTAAAATTAAAAATCCCGGAATCAGTGATTTACCGACTCCGAAAGAATTTCCATAAAATCATAAAATCCTCAGAAAAAGAATATAGATAGAAAATATGATCCCGAGAAATAAAGTCTAAAGAATCATCATGAAATTCCAAACAGTTTGAGAATTAAAAATCCGGGAATCGGTCAGCGGCACTGGCCGACACCGGTTTTGAAGAAATTCAAATTAATCCGAGAAAAATCCAGAAAATCACAGAAAATCTAATATATTGAAAAATAACATTTAAAACTGAAATCGGTAAATTCTACAGGTCAGAAATACCAAATCGAAGAATACACTATGATCGGGTCCTCGGCTCAGACTAGGGCTGACTCCGAGTCCACGAATCCAAATCCAACATAAAATAATCGTGTAAAGAATTCATGATACAGAATAAAATTCAGGAAACAAATCGAAAAATACGATCGAAAATCTGAATACGCAACCAAGTACGTATTCCAGGAACGGGGTATTACAATCTACCCACCTTACAAAAAATTGCGTCCTCGCAATTTCATTAAGGGGTAAATTGAACACAAAGGGAACGAAGGCACGAATAAGGCATCATAAAACCAAAACAGGAAATAAGATGAACATAAGGAGCACCAGAATGAACGGTGATAGAATGACAATGGAAGAATATTAAGAAGGATAACCAACTCAAATACAAGATCTGGGGTAGTGGTTACCATGAAATCCTAAGGCTCCTGCTCCGGATACTGATCTTCCCACTCTGCTGCAACACCTGAAGCCTCTGCTGCCATGACGTGAACTTGGCCTCTACCCTGATCTGCTCTAGGCCTCATCCCTCTCTGCTGACGATCATACCGTTGGGGTGGAAATGGAGCTCTCCGGTCAACGGGCTCTGGGTTTCTCCTCAATGGCGGTGCTGGAAGTGCTGGGGCTGGATGTGCTGGTCTGACTGGTGCCGTATGCTCAAACTTCCTGTACCGGCAATCCCTTAGTGCATGACCTATTGCCCCACATGCCAAACATAATCCATTGGCTACCCGACAATCTCTCTTGTAATGTCCGGGCCTGTGGCAGAAATTGCATGTGATCTGAGGAAGAGGGGTCTGGAATGGTCTCTTCATCATCGGGCCCTGGGTTGCCCTATCCTCATCCTCCTCATCCATCAACTCAAAAGGCCTCTTCTTGGCTTGGCTCTTCATCTGATTCTCCTTCTTCTTCTCCAGTCCACGCTCTACTTCTCGAGCTATGGTGAGAATCTCGGAATATGTCTTCAGCTGCTGGGGCACCAGGAATACCTGTAGGTCCATCTGCAGGCCCTGCTGAAATCTGCTTGCCCGCTTCTCTTCATCCGTCACCATGTACGGGGCAAAGCGGCTCAATCTGAGAAACTCCGCGGCATACTCATCCACGGACTTACTCCCCTGCCGAAGTCTGATGAATTGTTCTTCCATGTCCTTCTGAGCTGTGACAGGGAAGAATCTGCTGTAGAAACTCTTGGAGAAGGTGTCCCAAGTGACAGGCTTCTCCAATCTGGCCTCCTCTGCTAGCCACCAAGTCCTGGCTATATCCTTCAGTTGAATCTTGGCAACCTCAACTTGGTTCTCCTTTGGGACACGGGCTGCATTCAACAAGTCTGATGTGTCCGTCAGCCATTGCTCAGCATCCAAGGGTTTCTCTCCTCCTGTAAATATGGCTGGCTGCAGCTTCCTGAAGTCTGATATGTTCCCCGGCCTCTGTTCCTTAGGTGCTGCTATCCCTTGCCGGAGAAGTTCGGTCTGCTGCTGTTGGTTCTCCACCTGCTGTTGCTGGTTTTCCACCACCATCTGGATAACCCTCAATATATCCACATTCTCTCCCGCTGCTCCATTCGATGCTGGTCCGGAGTTGCTGCGACCCGATCTCCTCTCCATCGATACTAGGTATGGACAGACTGGAAGGGGCTGGAACATGGAATGGAAGGATTTCAGGATATGAAAGAAGAAATCAAGGAGGACTAGACGTAGAATCAAGAAGGACTAGATGACTTTGTACATTGATGTTGGCATCCGCAAATTACTAGAATTTGCTACTTGTTTGTACTATAGAGGTAAGAGCCTAAGCTCTGATACCATCCTGTAACGCCCCGAATTCCACGGATACGGGGACGTCACTGCGACGTATAGGCGTAGGTCCGAAATGCACCCACACATATACGCTAAGCAAAAGTACAACAAGAAATGATCAGAGTGCAACACAAAACGTGGTATACGCACATATATGCCAACATAAAGTACAATACAAAGTCATCACAAAATATGATAAACATCACATAATACATGTGTCCTTCATCATACAAGTCCAAAAGTGAAAGGTACAGCAAAAGTACAAAAGGGCTCACGAGTAGGGTGGAGATCCCGTGAGTCAAAAGAAGTCAGGCACAAGGAGCTGGAGCTGGGATGCCTGCTCTCTAAGGATGGCTCGATCAAAGAGGGGCAACTCCACTCCGATCTAGCCTCAGAATCTGAATGTGCAAACCCAAGGGGTCAAGACATATAATAATAAATGAACTGCAGCCAAGTGGCGAAGAGACATGAATGGGGTCAGAACACAAGCATGGTATATAAGAACGGATATAGCATAATCGGGAAACAGGAAATACAAGTAAAACTGATTACAAGCAAAAGTGATCGTATATACTTAAGCCACTGTCCCATGAGACCAGTACCTCGAGGGAGTAATCCAAACAAGGAAACCCTCATCTATATACCCTTATCTCATGCCACAGTAATCCAAGCATATAAAATCAGAGTTGCAAAATCATACGATAGTCCAGAACGGGAATACATAACAGATACAATAATAAATCCAAAACAGGAACGAGTAATAGTAAATACCGGAATCATCACCGGAATCACGGAAATCATAATAAGTATCACAAGCTGGGAACATAACTGGAAACGTGCCTGGAATATCAAGAATCATAACAATATCCATAACAGTATCAATTCTTATTATTATTACTCGTCTAACTCATATATCTCGGTATGTGTCTCGGTATCGATCCCAACTCACATACATCCATATAAAAGAAAGTCGAGGGTCGTTATCGGAAGTAGATGGAGAACTGATAACACTTCTTATAGTAGTTTCCATACACCTGGAACCGGTTTTGGAGGCCCAATGTCCCCCTAACAGTACTCAGGATGTGGGCCCAAAGTCCCACTAACAGTCATCTAGTGTGGGCCCGAGGTCCCACTAACAGTAATCTACCATATATCATCCACCTACTATAAGCAAGGTATCATTCCGGCATCCATCACTTCCACCCATACCCCATACAAGTTGTAGTTTATTAAGGATTATCAGTTTACGGGAAAGTGAACATGACAGTATTAGCCCTTCAGATTCAAGAGGTGGCCCCCATGGGTTTCAAGAGGTGGCCCCCACCGTGTGGTGTGGCACTTTGTTCCATGTGGCACTTTGTTCTGAGGGAGTGGATTCTAGAGGTGGCCCCCATGGGTTTCAAGAGGTGGCCCCCACCGTGTGGTGTGGCACTTTGTTCCATGTGGCACTTAGTTCCATAAAACAAGGCAGGGTTCCCGCAAATAAGATAATCATAAAGTCAAGTGTATCATGCTTGGTTTAAGGGATAGCATGACAAAGTGGTGATGTCTAGCAAGCAATAAAACATAACAATAAATGTAGAATGGGCCGGGTCAATCATGACATAACTATAGGGCCTGGCAAGGTGGTGGCATGGTTAGTTGATATACATGTGTTAAAAGAGAACATAAAGTTGACAAGTGGTTGATAATGTTACTTGACAAATCGTGAAGTAATATGAGGTAAGATCCAACAAGTAATAAGTCCCAAAGTACCAGTCATGATGTACAAGAAACCATAATGCATAACGCATAAACCAATGACAAGATCAAATTTTAGAAAAGAAATCATCTAAAACATACAGGCAGAATTAGTCGACTAGGTGGTAGGATTAGTCGACTACAAGTGGGATTAGTCGACTAACAGTCTTGTATAGTCGACTAAATCTGTGCACCAGAGAGTTGGAAATCTGCTCCAGGAAGAGTTAGTCGACTGGGGTCAAGGGGTTAGTCGACTAATATAGGTCTCAAGTCGACTAACAGGTACGCAAGTCGACTAAGTCCGGGGTACAGAAAATTGGGGTCACTGTTCTAGGAAACATTAGTCGACTAAGGTAAAATGGCTAGTCGACTAAGGTGTTCAAGTCGACTAATAAAATAGGCTTAAGTCGACTGGGCCGAGAGTTGGTTTCTTGTCCAAGGAGGGTTAGTCGACTAGGTGAATTCAGGAGTCGACTAATAGGGATTTCCAGAGAGTTGATCAGTCGACTAATATTTGGGGTAAGTCGACTAATACTGTGTTTTCCAGAAAACTAGGTTTCAGCTAAGTGTTCTAGTCGACTAGGTTCTAGGTCAAGTCGACTAATACTGGTCGGGAAGCAGTTTACAGAACTGAACTTGGGGGTTGTTCTTGATGACAAAAATGGGGTTTTATGACATTAGGGGACCTGATCTACTAACACAAGTACACAAGGGACGGACTAGCCTTGGTGAGTAGAGATATTTACATGGAAAGGTTGGATCTAAGTTTTGATGCCCTAAAAATGGGATTTTTATGGTGCTAGCATACAAGAATTCACATCATAAGTAAATAGAGAGTATTCTAGGTCTTGGTGAGTAAGGTACTCACATGGATGGGTCCAATTGGAGGCTTGATCAAATGGAGAAGATGATGGCTTCAATCCACCAAGTGTTGTTGAAGCTTGAAGTGGAGGAGGTTGATCTTGATGTTGTGGTTGAAGGCGGGGTTCTTTGAGTTAGGGTTTGGTGGAGGAAGAAGAGGAATTTTGGGAGAGAGTTTCTCTCTTGTTGGAGTGGAAGAGAAAAGGGTGATTTGCAAAAGGAAATGAATAAATATGATGGGGATTTTGTGAAGTGGGTGCAAAAAGGATAGATGCAAGGGGTTTTCTTGCAAAAAGGGAGGTGAGGTGTCCCTCACAAGGCCACTTGGCCGGCCATGGGAAGGAGAGAGAATGAGTGGGGTTAGGTGAAGGGTGAGTGGGAAATGAGGTGGCAATTTTGGTGGAAATTGGAATTTGCAATAATTGGAAAAATGCCCGAAATTCCAGTATCCCGGAATGATCTGAAAATTTAACCAAAAATCAAGAATAATATATAAAGACCAATAGTGAAATCCGTTCAAAGAAATACCGTATGGTTTTAAAATTAAAAATCCCGGAATCAGTGATTTACCGACTCCGAAAGAATTTCCATAAAATCATAAAATCCTCAGAAAAAGAATATAGATAGAAAATATGATCCCGAGAAATAAAGTCTAAAGAATCATCATGAAATTCCAAACAGTTTGAGAATTAAAAATCCGGGAATCGGTCAGCGGCACTGGCCGACACCGGTTTTGAAGAAATTCAAATTAATCCGAGAAAAATCCAGAAAATCACAGAAAATCTAATATATTGAAAAATAACATTTAAAACTGAAATCGGTAAATTCTACAGGTCAGAAATACCAAATCGAAGAATACACTATGATCGGGTCCTCGGCTCAGACTAGGGCTGACTCCGAGTCCACGAATCCAAATCCAACATAAAATAATCGTGTAAAGAATTCATGATACAGAATAAAATTCAGGAAACAAATCGAAAAATACGATCGAAAATCTGAATACGCAACCAAGTACGTATTCCAGGAACGGGGTATTACAGTGCCCATACTTGTGTTAAACCAAGAGAGCTTCATAGAGCACCTCAACTCTTTTTTAGAGGAATTTAGAAGAGTTAGTCCAGACCCCTTCACGAGAATTCAGCTACACTCTTTGGTTACACCAAGTGTGTTGCAATTAGTTTTTAAATTTCGCATCATTTGTCATTAGATTAGCCTTACACCTATTCATCCCCTCTAGGTATACTTTCACCCTTGCGTGAGTCTGAGCAGCACTCGTAAAATCTGATGGACTCACAATTTCACCACAGTTTCCAAAATTAACTTCCATACTCATCTTTTCAAGAAGAACTAATTGCAAAAAGTATGGAAGACATCATTCAGCCTCAAAATTCTGTTACACGGCCTATAAGTAGGTTAGACTCACTAATGACTGAATTGATCAATGGGAGCGAGGAAAGTCTTTCTTGTCAACCTTTGACCGATCCTTATATCCCTAACTCTACTGATTGGACCCAAGAATCATGTTATTTTAGAAATCCAGCTTCAATTTTATCATACCAACTTAAACTTGACCAACATCACATTCTTGATAGTTTGACAAGTTATCCAATTTCTGAAATTGAACTTGAAGATGAATGTGAGCCTGAGCTTCAATTTAGTGATTCGAATCCAGTCCTTAAATAAATATCGACTCCTATAGTGTGTTACCTAAACTAAGTGACGTTCTTGAGCCAGTTTTGATTCCTATACTTCTTGAACTTTAATCAATCATTTCACCCATTCACATTCCTTCCGTGGACAAAAATCAAGATTTAATTTTATTACATCCATTTGAACTTGCCCAAAATCTTGAAAATCATCTTGATATTTTGGCAAGTTATCCTTTTTCCGAAATTGAACTTGAGCTTGAAAGTGATCCTGAACCTCAAGTTGATAATTTCATTTCATTTTTTGATTCAATAATGACTCCAGTATCATTATCAGATTTTTCTCTATTCTGGAATCAACATTGAATTCTGTACCAGGACACCACGAAATGGAATCACCAATCTCTTATAATCACACTTCATTGCTGAAAAAAGTATGTGAACATCAATTCTTTGGTTTGGACACCATTTTTGAACCAATTTTGACTCCCCTTTTTGAATCTCGACTTGATCTGAGTCAAATTCTCGAGTCGGTATCGATTTTTATTCCTCTTCCATTTGAGTCCAAATCAATCATCTCCCAAACTCGCACTTCATTGTTGGACAAGAATGTTATAGAAAATGACTCAGTAATTATTTTTGAAAACTGAAAATTAGATGGAGGTATTTTTTCAATAAGATCATACAGTTCTCCAACATTTTAATGGATCATATTAGAGAGGTTACTGGTGGATTTCTACAAGATTCATGATATCTTGATTGGATAGCACTGCTTGGTCCAGTCAGACCACCACCGGAACCACCACCATGAGGTAATTTTCCTTCCCTCTCTATTTGTTTCATGTATTTACACATTCACAATGCATTGAGGACAATGCATGAGATAAGTGTGGGGTAGGGTTTACTAACGTAGTTAGTTTTACATTTTCTTTCTTTTACACTTCTTGTTTAGGTACTTTTTAAAAATTTTCTTTTGTGTAAAAACTCTTTTCTTTTCTTTTTATAAAACTTTTTGACATAAGGGAAATAGTTTTGATTTATTTTTAAGAAAATTAAGATTATCTTAGGAATTAGGAAGACCTAAAATTATGAATTTTTAAATGAAGTCAAAATAATAGATCTTGTTTAAATTTTAGGATGAGAAAGTAAGATTGGGAAGATAATTTGATCTTGAATTTTTTGCCTTAGATTTATGCACTTCTCACTTACACAATTTTTGGGATTGAAACAAAGACTAAAAATGTCATAAATATATATATATAAAATGAAATGATGATAAAATCACTTATTGAAGTTGGGTAATTATGTCTCAGGAAGCATGATTATTCAGACCTAAAACGATGAAAAAATAAAATATTCCCTTTCAGTTTTGTAGTACTTTTTACTCGAGTCCTTAAGTCCGAGGGATGTGTACTCATCTAGTGCCCTACAATCATCTGGTTTGGGAGTCACTGGCTAAAGGCTAACTACCCGGGTAAATAAGAAAGCCTAAGAAAACTAAGGGAAGAAAAAAAGAAAAGAAAAAAAGAAGAGAAAAAATAAATATACAAAAATCAATAACATGAAAGTTTGAGTCCATATCCCAAAAATCTTCACAGTTCACAAAGTGCATATTTTTTAAGAGTTTTATGAAAGATCAAAGAATCAATTTAATTTTAAATTCTTACATTTAATTTTAACAAGATTTTGCATTTCGACTTAATTTAAGGAAGAACAATTTCCGGTTAACCTCTGACCATGGAACACTTATGTTTTCACAAAAATACTTCAATACTTTTCTCTATTTCAAAAATGCGTTTTTAAAAATACTGACATTCGATTTCTTTCTTTATGGATTTTGTGGGTGCAATCCGCTGAAAACCCTCAGAAAACAAAACTCCTCCTCTAGGGGAAACCTAGAAGTTTAACGGCTTGTTGCGCATGTCCTCAGTGCAATCGTGTCACCTACGAAAGTGGTGTAATAATCTTCTTAGTTTTTGTTTTTCTCGGGATGAGCAAAATATAAGTGTTGGGGTGTGATTAATCTCTAAAACTGCATATTTCATACCACATCTTCACATTTATTTATTTTTAAATTCTGCTAATGATATCTCTCTTGCATATTTCTAGGTCTATGGCATGAAATGAAGAAGAAAACCCTAAATCACTTTTTAATTGGTGATTAAAAGCCTACATGAATAGCCAATGACTTTGGAGGGCTGTTTTATCAAAATCGGGGGCCAATTTTCAGAAACCGGGACCTGCAACTGACAGGGGACAGACGGGACAGCGCGCGGCACGAGGCGCTGCGTGCACGGCTCTAGAAGAGCCGTAGAAACGTGGCCTAGGCTGTGTTTTTCACGTCCGTACGGGCGCGGCCGTTCCCACACTTTGGGCCAGGGTTTGCCCCTGGTCCCCCTTTCCCTGGTGCCTATAAATACCCCTTGGGGTTTCCAGAGAAGAAGATATGTAATGTTTTAGGGTAGCTTCATCTCTATTTTGTAGTTTAGGGTAGTTTAGGTTAGTGCTTTTCTTTTTCCTACTTTGTATTTTCCATTTCTTGTAGATCTTATAATAGGAGAGAGAGTGGTACATGATTGGGAAGCAAGAGTACTTGTAATAGAAGGTGATAATCTATGAAAGGTGCTCTTTTAACTTATCTTTGTTCTCTTCTCTAACTCCTTTTACATGTTTAGCTAATCTTTCCTGTCATGGCAACTAATACTAACCACTAACTAGTCTAACTTCTTATTTGATAATCCATATGAATCTAATAGCCTCTACTTAGCCTTGCTCTTACAAGAACCATTGATGGCTCATGATGATGGACCTAACACTCTAACATCTAAATCTCTAACAAGCTAACATTACTTTATTTTATGCTTGCTCTTATTAGGTTTTGATGATTTAAGTGTAACTTGCACTTGTTGGTTGAATTTGGATGTGAAAGTTAATATATGAGCCATGCTTTGTAAAGCTCTTGAACCAAGGACTAGTGATGGCCAATGATACATGTGAGGCAACTATCACTAAGAGGTTAGCATATTAGTGGAGTCATTAGTAGTTAGTAGCTATGAGTTTTCTTTATCTTTTTACTTTTGGAAATACTTTCAAAGACCACAAACATTTTATCTTCTATATTCTCACTTCTTCATGTTTCACTGTACTTCTCTTTTTCATTCTTTGTTTTCTTTTCTTTTGATTCTTTAAAACTTTAAAGAACACTTAACGTACACGTGAACATACCGTGTAAGATTCTATCATCTCCCATCCTTATGAATTCGACCCGTTTAGCCTCTATGCTATAGCGGAAGTATCAAGGAAGCCAAAGCACACACTTGAAATATCAGTTTCAAAACATACACTTTTTGTGCGCGATTTTTCCCCGATCAAGGTGTATAAAGAAATTGACTTCTTGGTATAGAGAAAAGTTGTACGGATTTGACAAAGGTTGTTTTGTCAAGTGGTTTATAAGGAGTTGATTTTGAGTGTATAAAATCAGGATAAGAAAAATCTCAAGCGGGTTACTTGGGGACTGGACGTAGGTCAAGAGGACCGAATCAGAATAAAATCTCTTGTGTTTGCGTTTGTATATTTTCTGAGATTTATTTCCTTTCTTGCAAGTTATATTATTTAACGCTAATGATCTTTGTTTTAGTGTTATGTTGACATTATTTTTAGATCCTACATTTGGTATTAAAGCCTGGCATACACTACCAACACCCTGCATACCGGTCAACACCCTACAAGGATGGCAACGGAGTTTCCTTCATCACAATTTAGAGAAGGACATTCTACAAAACGTCCACCACTATTTGATGGATCAAACTACAACTACTAGAATTGTAAAATGAAGATCTACTTACAATCACTCAACTATGAACTCTGGAACATAGTAGAAGCACCGTACACTAAGCTGATCATAAATTACAATACATGGAATGAAAAACAAAAGAAGTCTACAAACCTTGATGCCAAAGCAATGAACGCGCTTTTCTGTGCCTTGAACTAAGAAGAATTTAATCGCGTGTCAATGGCCTGATCTGCAAATCAAATATGGCAGATTTACAGGTAACCATGAAGGTACAAATAAGGTTAAAGAATCTAAAATTTTCGTTCTTGTTCATAGGTTTGAACTCTTCAAAATGAAGGAGAACGAAACAATTTCAGAAATGATTACAATATTCACACATTACAAATTCCTTAGTAGCCTTGGAAAGGAATACACTCAAGTGGAAAAAGTTAGAAAGGTTCTTCGTGTACTCACATCAGATTGGGAGAAGAAAACCACTGCAATAGAAAAAGCAAATTATCTCTCAACAATGTCATTAGAAAATCTTATTGGTAATTTAATGGCATATGAAGTGCAACTTGAAGATCGAAAGAAAGATGAACAACAGTCTCAATCAAAGAAGAAAGTACTTACCTTCCATACAACTTCAGATATGAACAATTCAGATGATGATGAAGAGGAGATGACAATGCTCTCAAGAAAATTCAGAAAGTTCTTGAAGAAAGGTAAGTTTAATCCTACATATTTTAATTGTAATAAAATAGGTCATATGAAGAAGGATTGCCCATTACTTAAAAACAAAGGGAAATTCAAGAGTAAAAAGTTCAAAAAGAAGAAAGATTATCAGGCATAATGAGAGAATAGTGATTCATTTTCCTCTGACAAAGAAGAAGCCACTGAAACTGCAAATGTTTGCTTTATGGCTCAAGAATAAAATGAGGTACAATATACTGAACTGTTGATGCATTTCATTAATTATATAATGATCTTAAGAATGAAAAGGTTAAAAATAAAGTTTTAACAAAGGAAAATGAAAGACTCAACAAATAAAATTCTGTTTATATTTCTCAAATTTCTTCTGTAAATTCTCAAAAGGATGACTTTGAAAATTTTATATTATCTTTAAAAAGAGATAATGAGAATTTCTTAAAAGAGAATACTTTACTTCAAAAAGAAACTATTTCTTTAAATTCTAGAATTTCTATTTTTGATAAAGAAATGATCAGTTTCAAAATTAAGTATGAAGAAAATTTTAAAAATGTGATAAAATTTAATAAAATAAAATAAAATTTAAATGATTTATTGTCTTATCAAAAGATTGTTGGTCCCAAGATGATGCCAATTGTAGGATCTAAAATATACATCAACACTCAAACAAAGATATTAGCGTTAAATATAAAGAACTTGCAAGTAAGGAAATTAAATCACAGAAAAGATAACAAAGGCAAAGACAAGAGATTTATCTTGGTTCGGTCCTTGTGACCTACATCCAGTTCCCAAGCTACCCGCTTGAGATTTTCCTTTATCCTTTGACTTTGTACACCCAAAATCAATACCTTATATACCACTTGAGAAATCCCCTTTACCAAATGTATACAACTCTTCTTACAAACCAAGACGACACAACACCTTGTACAATCTCTCTTCAACTCGAAGACGCTCTTGTACAATGCTTCTCTTTGAATGATTACAATCAATCTTATAAGCCTTGAATCTGTATGTGATCGTGAACAAGGGCTCTTATAGGTGGACTCTCAGAAATCTTCACTATAGAGTAGGAATTTGAATGAAGAACTGAAAGTGGAAATAGTTTTCTGAAAAAACAGATTTTTGAACAGAGTTTTTGGGCAGAAAACTTGTATTTTGAATTGATGTCTTTAGCCTAGGACAACATCCCTATTTATAGGTGAAACTATGGTCAGTTAGGGTAGTTATCAGGACAAATTTAAATATTAAAAAGTTGGATAAAACACCAGAAATTAATAACTGTACAACAGTTACAAACTGCTATAAGTCAACTAGGGATTGGTGGTTAGTCGACTATGGTAGGCAATTTTGACTGGGTTAGTCGACTAATCAAAGTAGTAAGTCGACTACATTAAGATTGATACAAATGATAAGTTTCTGAAAACTGAAATTAGTGGATTATCAGAGTTTATAAATTGACTATAACTTGTATTAGTCGACTAGTAATATTGATAAGTTGACTAATGCTGCTAAACAGAAAGTTGATATCTTTTCAGGATAATACTTAGTCGACTATAGAACTTTTGTAAGTCGACTAGACAAGGTATTAGTCGACTATAAGAGGGGTCAAGTCGACTAATAGGAAGGGTCAAGTCGACTAATAGGAAGGGTCAAGTCTGCTAATAGGTGGTCAAGTGTACTAATAGGAAGGGTCAAGTCTACTAATAGGACTATGATGTGTGTGTGTGCTCAAAGCTTTTAACATTCTAATAAACATTACGATACACATCCATAGCCATTGTCCTTGAGATGTCTTGAGCATGTAGAAGCATTTAGAACTCGTGTATAAGTTTGTGAGATAGAGCTCCAATGAAATGGCTTAACAAATGTATCATCAAAATCAAGTTCCAACAAAGATTTCAAATAATCATTTTGGTCTTAGTTTTTCAAAAGATAAGTTTGATAAATCTACACATGTTGGTCTTGGATTTACAAAACATAAATCTACACATGTTTATGAAGAGAATCATAATCTATATAATTCTTTTGTGAATGAAAATGCTGATATTATTTCAAAAAGAATTAAGAACAAATATATATGGATTCCAAAAAATTTAAGTATTGTGAATAAAAATGCTTATATTGCATCATATATACATCATGTATGTAATTCTTATAATTATGTTTATACTAACAAATGAAAATCAAATTCAAATTGGGTTTGGGTTCTAAAAGATTAATGTTTTGATCATGTTATGATTTGTACCATACAAAATGTTTATCTTATAGGTACCTTACATGAAAAAGTGATTTCTTGATGATAGAAAATTTCAAACATATAATGTATTTTATATATGTGTGTGTGTGTGTGTGTGTATGTGTGTGTGGGTGTCATGATATATGTTTTGCAGGTGGAGAACACTTATTTTCTATATTTATTATAACCTGTTCTATGCAGGGAGAGAACAATTTTTTATTATAACATGTTCTCTGTAGGGGTAGTTATATGCCACAACTTATCATCATCAAAAAGAGGGAGAATGTTGGAACTTTGAATTTGATGATAACATTTTTGATGTAGATGCATTGGAGCTCTATCTCAAAAGCTTATGATGAGTTTTAAGTGCTCAAGACTACTCAAGGATATTTGGCTATTTTTGTGTATTTTTTATAAAATGTTAAAAGCCTTGAACACTCACAATTTACTCATATAGTCGACTTATGTCCAAGCCTAGTTAACTTATATATCCTCTAGTCGACTTGCCTCTTTATGTAGTCAACTTAGTCTTTCCACAGATGTATATCAACTTTCTGTTTGTTGTCTATAAGCAGTATTAGTTGACTTACCTACACTGCTAGTCGACTAATCCAAGTTGTAGTCGACTAATCCTTTATGCTGGTCGACTAATTATAGTTTCTAGAAATTTTTCATCTGTATCAGTCTTGATATAGTCGACTTGCTTCCTAGACTAGTCACTAACCCAGGCAAAATGTCATATCCCAGTCGACTACCCTCTATACCCTAGTCGACTTATAACAGTTTTTGACTGTTAAACAGTTATTGATTTCTGGTATTTCATCCAACTTTCTGATATTCAAATTTAAGTTGATAGCTTTCCTAACTGACCATTGATTTCAGCTATAAATAGGGACATTGTCCTAGGATGAACACACTAATTCAAATGATTAGTTTTCTGTCCAAACTATGTTGAAAAATTCTGTTTTTCAAAAAAACTAGTTTCCACTTTCATTTATTCACACAATTCCAATCCTATTGTGAAGAATTCTGAGAGTCCACCTATAAGAGTCCTTGTTCACGATCACATACAAGTTTCAAGGCTTATAAGACATTTTATAATCACTCAAAGAGAAGAATTGTACAAGGCTATCTTCTTGGTATTGAGAAGAGGTGTACAAGGAAATTGACTTCATGGTGTAGAGAAGAGTTGTACGAATTTGGCAAAAGTTATTTTGTCAAATGGTGTACATGGAATTGATTTTGGGCATATAAAATCAGGATAAGAAAAATCTTAAACGGGTTGCTTGGGGACTGGACGTAGGTCAAGAGGACCGAACTATGATAAAATCTCTTGTGTTTGCGTTTGCATATTTTTTGAGATTTATTTTCTTTCTTGCAAGTTATTTTATTTAACGCTAATTATCTTTGTTTTAGTTTGTGTTGACATTATTTTTAGATCCTACATATCCATCAATCATATAAATAATATCTAATAAACTCAAATGAATTTAAACATGTTAGCAATATAAAATCATATTTTTAACATGATTTTAAATCCTAAACATCAAAATCTTGAGAAGAAAGCAATCAAGAGAGGGAAGCTTTCCTTTCTAGACAAAAGGGAAGATGGTTTGATGAAAACACTAGAGAAGAAGTCCATCTCTAAGCAAAGAATCTACACCCAAAAGAAAATCCAAGCTTCACCATTGAAATCTCCTTCAAAACTCACTCTCTAGATATTCTCTCTTTCTCTCTCTAGAATGTCGGGTCAAGTGAGGAAGGAGGAGAAAAAGATAGAGTTTTATAAATGAAAACATGAGAAAATTTAATTCCCCACAACATATATATAGGGTAGACCAAACATAATTGAGGTCCAATTAAAACACAGCTCTGTTGCCCATATTAGTCAACTAATAAGAGAGATTAGTTGACTAATATTCATAGGTCGGTTGGATTAGTCGACTAGTAAAGTGGATTAGTCGATTAATGACAAGTAAGTCAGTTAAAAATAGTTTTCAACACATAGACTAACTTTAAACTATTTTTGACACCTTAAACAATTAAATCACAAAAAGATCTTAAAAGTAATTTATATCTCTTGAAGTTAGCTTTCAAATTCAGATCGGATCATAATAAAAAAAATAAGATTAAAAAATTATGATCAAAATACTGAATAAATATCAGTGTAGAACTGTTGCAGGCCTGTAGTCTTAGTCGACTTATACTTATTTATAAGTCAACTAATACCCTGACCAGTCAACTTGAAAATCATATAAGTCGACTAATCAGTCAAATAGAAACATGTACACAAAATCATTTTATAGAGTAGTCTATTTATACTTACTATAAGTCGACTAATACACTAGTACTCAATTAATGCACAATTTTATCAAAAATGAAAACTTGATACTTTTAATCCATTCTAATAGCTACGTTTTCAAGATTTGAAATATAGATAATTATTTAGATAGCCAAAAACTTGGTCATATCTCAACATGCATAAAAAGATTTGTAAATTAGTTTAAAATGTTCAAGGTGTTTACATTCACACCACCTTAACAAGAATTTCGTCCTTGAAATTCATTACCAGGATATTCCATACACATATATATGTATATTTATATATCCATGCATGAATAGTAATCAAAATAAAAGTTTTTAAAATTTCAGGGTGTTACATGCACCCCACTTAATAGAATTTCGTCTCTAAGATTCAACCACTAAAGAAATCAATAGACAAGTATGCAGAATAAAAGCAATAGAGGATGGATTGACATAGTTATGTATATTTGGCTTTTAATTGCATGAAACTAGTAAGTCAAAGAAATAATTCAAATAATAATACCCTCATGTATATACCACATGTCTCGCACAGTTATAGGCAAATTATACATGATCTATGTTAATCTAATACCTAAATATGAACAGTTATCACATTACCATATAAAACAAGTAATTGAAATCACATGTGCCCATTCACACATAAAAAGCCCATGTGGTTATCCCATACATCTTATGCATACCTATACATAAAAAGTCACATATGCCCATACACGTGTACATATACATACACGCAAAGCTTATGTACCTATCCCATGCATCTAATGCATTAAACAAAGCAAACAAACAGAATCACTAAATATCAATCGTGATGTGAACAACGATAGTCCAAGAATAGACTACCCAAGCACCAAATAGATTTCAACTCAGTTGAAATTAACAGTATAATTAAAAAAATCGCATACAAATAGTATAACACAATAAAAATCAAGAAATCGTCCTCACTTGGACTCATAATACCATGGATTCTAAACTTTAAGATCCTAGACATACTCTAAACTTAGACACAAGTTATGAATACCCTGGGACATTTGAACATAGAGCTTTGACACCAACTGTAATGACCCTACTTTTCCTCACAGTCAATTTGACCTCAATCTGGGCAGAAACTTTAAAGCTGATCATCAAATTCCCATATTATTTTGTGTAATAAACTATGTTATTTAATTATCATTTTGTCTAATTATTTACAGAGTCTTTACTAAATGAAAGAGCAGAGAACGAGCTCAAAAGCCCACTGAATTTTAGATTAAATCAAAATCAAGGATGTGGGCAGATGTTTAGCTGAAGATCAGAGCAAATCACCAAATAAAAACCAGTTAAATTCAAATTTTTATGAATCTATTTTGGTTAGCTGAAGATCAATACTGATATCATCAAATTTCATAGCTCAAATCGAGAAATGATTGAGGCTAAACCTGCACACAAATTACAGAATATTAGATTTAAGAATTAAAAATGTGCAAGTGCTCAATTCTTCCGCTATAGCAAGTGGCTAATGCGGGTCGTGATCCACAAGGAGGGTTTGCGATGGAAGCGTTTACAGTTTTATTGAAATCGTTATCAAAACTAAGCGAAGGTTCTTCTCTGTTTTTAGAGTTAAGAAAAAGAAAAAGAAAGTTAAAGGTTAAAGTTAAGAAGAAAGCGAAGGATGAAGAAGGTGGAAAATCAGAAAACGATAAAAAGCGACTATGTACAAATGGAATGAGTGGAGAAGAAAGAATGAAAACGGTTTGGAAGAAGTGGTGTTTGTGATTTACTTTACAGAAATGAAAGAAAGAAATAAAAGAGTTACTTACCTTCTTTTCGTCAAATGCTTACCTTGAGATCTTAGCTACGAAGTTACCTTGAATTAGAGGCATTCAGCGCATAGCCCATAAGATTTGAGTGTTGGTCTTCATCCACATTACATCATCAAGACTACTTCAAGAATGAAATGATATAGAGAGAGACTCTACTCCATCGTCATGAGCTATCGATGGCACTCGCAATGGCAAGGCTCTTTCGATGCTTCTAGACTCACTTGGAAGACGATTGTACGAAAAAGAAGAGTAAAATAGAAAAGAAGAAGAAGAAGAAGACTAAATAGAAGTACATACACAAAAAGAACATCGATTCGATTCCATTACAATCAAAGAAAAGAAATAAGTCTTACACCGGTGTCACTCCAGCTCAAGCTTCAGTCTTGTTTTTCGATGCAAGTCGATCTCCTCTGAATTACATAAATGAAACCTAAAATTACATAAAAAGAAAGACTAAAAACCTAAACTAAGAAATGAAAACTAAGCTAAATCCTAATCTCTGCATTGGCGTCCATTTTCAGTGCAGCAAATGCCTTTTTATAGGCAAAAACCCTAACAACCAAGATCCCGGGGAGGTCGGGGGAGTTCACGCTCCCCGTAACTCCCCAAGATTGCCGCAGAATTGCGGCTTTTGCCGCAATTCTGCGGCAAGGGTGTGGCCATCTGGCCACACCCTGTTGGTGGGTCTGTCCGGGGTCTTCTTCTGGCTTTATCCTTTGTTGGTTTTGTCGTTGGAGCTCCGGATTCTGACGAAATGACCTTGGATTTCTTGGCTTTAACCGATCGATTCTGAGAGGATTCTTCTCAACCGGTTTCAACCTCTTGATTTTGCCCTGATTTTATTTGTGCGAATTAACTCTGATTTAATTCAGAATTCTGGTGGGCTTTTGGGCTCATTTCTCTTCATCTCCTTAAGGATTGGGCCTGCAAATAAATCAAACAATTAATTAGGACTATGCAGGCTTTTATTAAAAATAAGTATGAAAATGTGACATTAAATATGCAACATTAGTGACCAATCACACCCCCATACCTATCTTTTGCTCGTCCTCGAGCAAAACAACTATATTAAACTAAGAATTATTAGACCACTTTCGCAGGTCGCGCGATTGCACTGAGCATGTGCAACAAGCCGTTAAACCTCTAGGTTTCCCCTAGAGGACGAGTTTTGTCTCGTGAGGGTTTTCAGCGGATTATACCCACAAAATCCATAAAGAAAGGGAAATAAAGAGTTAGTATTTTCGAAAAGCATTTTGAAAGAGAAAAATATTTGAAATATGATTGTAAGATCTAAGCAATCTATAAGTTATAGGAAACCCGAATTTTTTATTCCTAAACTTAGTCTCTATTCAAAAATTTGTTATCAATCAAAGTAAGGAGTCAAATTGTACTTCTCATCTAGTCTATTACTTTACCCTAAGTCATATGCACCTTATGACTGTGAAAATTTTGACTAAGGGTTCATTAACTCTAACTCTTATGCCTTACTTATTTATATATATACTTTTACTTTTTTTTTGTGGTATTATTCCTTAGTTCTATTAGGCTTTCTAATCTGCCCATGTAACGAGCCTCTAATCGATGACTCCCAAACCAAACGGTCTTAGGGCACCAGGTGAGAAGACACCCCTAGGACTTAAGGACTCGAGCAGACAAGGCCACAAAATTATGGATTTTATTATATGAACCTCTTTTAGGCGTGAATACTCATGCTTTATTAGGCACAGACACCCAGCTTAATCAGAGGATCTAATCATCTTTCGCATAAATACTAAGGCTTGCTTAGGCCAAAGCACCTAGCTAATCAATAATTAGACTTATTCATTTTTTTTTTAAACTTATCTAATTATCTTTCGCATAAATACTGAAGCTTGCTTAGGCCAAAGCACCTAGCTAATCAATAATTAGACTTATTCATTTTTTATATATATATATATTTTTTATAAGGTATAAGAATCTTTGTTTTTGAACCCTAAGTGTGTAAGTGTATGAAGTATGCATATTTCATCAAGGTAAAGATCAAGACTAAATTACTTTGACAAATTATCTTCCTAACCCTAAAAATCAAACAAATTATCTTATTTTGACCAAGTATAAGAAATCCTAATTTGGATTTTCCTATTCCTTAAAATTAACTTAATTTCTTACAAAAATAAGTCAAAATATTGTTTCTATTTTTCAAAAAGTTTTTTAAAAGTAAAGAAAAATGTCAATTTTTTTTATTTTTTTATTATTTTTTTAAAGAAAAAGAAAAGTTATGTTAGACCCTCCCCCACACCTATCTCATGCATTGTCCTCAATGTATGAATTAATGCATAGATGCTTGAAAAAGAAGAAAGGGAAGGAAAAGGTTACCTTAAGGTGGTGGTTCCGGTGGTGGTCTGATTGGTCCACGAAACATGGCCCAATCCACTTTTCTTGGGTCTCGAAGGAACCCACCAGCACTATCTTTAATATGACCCACTAAAAAGATAAATCTATTAAGGATTTTTATTAAATATTTGACCCCATCTAATTTCCATATTCCATAACTAATTTCGGAGTCAAATTTGTCAACCACCTCGTCCCAGAATGGAGTATGAAATGATAGAACTGTTGACTTGGACTCAGGAAGGACAGGAACTAATACCGACTCAGGAAGGTGACTTAAAAGTCAAGTAAAGGTTCAGGAGTCGAAATAGGTTCAGAAATTGGGTCCAAGTCAAGAAATTGAAACTCCAGTCCACATGTATTTTCCAACAATGGAATGTGACCTAATGTGGGTGATTCCAGTTCAGAAATGATAGGTGGAGGAATCAAAACTGACTCTAGAATATTATTCAAGTTTGGTAATAAAATAGGAGTCAATATTGATTCAGAAAGTTGAACTGGATCACATATGTGAGAATCTAGGTCACATATCTCATTGAGTTCAATATCAAAAAATGGAGAACTTGCCAATTTATCCATGGGATTTTTAAATTTGTAAAGTTGGTCAAGTTCAACATGATCCTCAAAGATGGGTGATTCAATTTCTTTATGAATTGGTACAGGATCCAATGTTGACTCCAGGAAAAGATCGAAGTCAGGTGAAGGTACCAGAGTCATAATCGAATCAGGAAATGGAATTGAATCACTAAGTTGGGGTTCAGGATCATAATCATTTTCAAGTTCTATTTCAGGGAAAGGAAAACTAGCCAAACTATCAATATCATGTGGAGTTTGGGTAAGTTCACATGGTTGTTCTGAAATAGAATCTTGATTTCCAAAACAACATGACTCTTTGGCTCTAACAGAATGGTAAGTGACATCAGGACGGTGGGAACGTAGAGATTCGACCATCATATCTATGTCACGATTTCTAACATTTTAAGCATGAGTCATGGCTTCTAGCATCTTTCATAATTGATGGGTTCATTATTTTGATGAAAAGATGAAGAGTTGTCTTGGAAGTGGTATTGAAATTGTGAGTCCATCAGATTTTGGGATTTGTGTTTGGACTCACGCATACTCCGTTCCAAAATTGATGGTTTCCTATTTTGGACGGGTGGAACTGAGTATGAATCTTGAACATAATGTGGACTGGGGGGAGAAGGAGGGCAAGGTGGTTGGAAATTATGCTCGGGGGAGGTGAATCCCCACTGACTCGGTGAAGAGTTGAAATCATTATGGAAATTATAGTTATTAGATGGGGGGTATGGGTCATATTGATTCGGATATGACCAATCTGGCACACTAGGTTGGTTAAAGTCATGATATGCCGGGTTGGTAATATCCGAAAAAGAGTTTGATGTGTAATATGGATTATTATTATAGTTGAAAAAATTATTATTATAAGCCATATCACACAATGGAATACAAACAAAAAGAAAGAAAAACAAACAAATAAACAAACAAGAAAGAAAAAATTCTAGCCTAGGTTAGGGTAGACTTAGGACCTAGACGACTCCTAACTGGTTAGACTGTCCACGGGAGGTCTAATGTGGACTTTAACCACAAGCTAATCAGCCAGGTCAGGGCAAGGTTGGTGGGAGGTTTTCCGTCAAAGACGTTCCTTAATTAAATAACCACCAACCTTCGGGCTTTCGGCCCTCAATCCCTTTCCTAGACACTGATTTTGCAGGAGTTAGATTCCAACATTTTTCCCCCTTAGGATAATCTCCTAAATGAGTCCGAGATGTCCCTAGGGCCAACGTCTACTTTTTATTAAATTAGGCTTGGGTTAGTGAGTGCTTGGGAAAATGATTTGCGGGCTAAGGAAAGGGTGATAAAATCCCCACCTTATCTTATTTACGGGTATGCCCTTAAAACTGAATTGTGCAAGTGTACAAGAAATATAACTAGGATACACTCAAAGCATGAAAATCAAGCAAGAGTTGATTCCTAGTCTACATGCAATGCAAAACGTACCTTGCCTCCAGCACTCTTCAACAGTAAAAGTAAATAAATTGAAAAGACACGTGCCTAGAAATGCAAATGTCTAATCAACTTTTAACGATTACAACCAATTTTTTACTGTTGACTTTATTAAGCAGGTATAGGGTGAATATTACAGGGAATTAAGTAATGCAGCAGAAGTATTTTGCAGAATCAGAGACCCTGTAGAAAAATGATCAGTAGTGCACTCCTTATTGCCGCAAATTTGCGGCAAAAGCCAGGATTTTGTGGCAATTTGGAGGGATCCTGGTCTCTGCTTTCGAGAGCAGAGGCCCAGGTCCACTTATATGTCACTGCAATGCAAAGTTCCTGTTTTCTTTAACCTATAACCTGCAACAGAGAAGAAAATTCGTTTAGTTCTCAAAAATTTGCAATAAAAATTCAGATTTCAATAAAAACCGTTTTACCCTCCCCGGCAACGGCGCCAAAATTTGATTGAGGCTAAACCTGCACACAAATTACAGAATATTAGATTTAAGAATTAAAAATGTGCAAGTGCTCAATTCTTCCGCTATAGCAAGTGGCTAATGCGGGTCGTGATCCACAAGGAGGGTTTGCGATGGAAGCGTTTACAGTTTTATTGAAATCGTTATCAAAACTAAGCGAAGGTTCTTCTCTGTTTTTAAAGTTAAGAAAAAGAAAAAGAAAGTTAAAGGTTAAAGTTAAGAAGAAAGCGAAGGATGAAGAAGGTGGAAAATCAGAAAACGATAAAAAGCGACTATGTACAAATGGAATGAGTGGAGAAGAAAGAATGAAAACGGTTTGGAAGAAGTGGTGTTTGTGATTTACTTTACAGAAATGAAAGAAAGAAATAAAAGAGTTACTTACCTTCTTTTCGTCAAATGCTTACCTTGAGATCTTAGCTATGAAGTTACCTTGAATTAGAGGCATTCAGCGCATAGCCCATAAGATTTGAGTGTTGGTCTTCATCCACATTACATCATCAAGACTACTTCAAGAATGAAATGATACAGAGAGAGACTCTACTCCATCGTCATGAGCTATCATGGCACTCGCAATGGCAAGGCTCTTTCGATGCTTCTAGACTCACTTGGAAGACGATTGTACGAAAAAGAAGAGTAAAATAGAAAAGAAGAAGAAGAAGAAGACTAAATAGAAGTACATACACAAAAAGAACATCGATTCGATTCCATTACAATCAAAGAAAAGAAATAAGTCTTACACCGGTGTCATTCCAGCTCAAGCTTCAGTCTTGTTCTTCGATGCAAGTCGATCTCCTCTGAATTACATAAATGAAACCTAAAATTACATAAAAAGAAAGACTAAAAACCTAAACTAAGAAATGAAAACTAAGCTAAATCCTAATCTCTGCATTGGCGTCCATTTTCAGTGCAGCAAATGCCTTTTTATAGGAAAAAACCCTAACAACCAAGATCCCGGGAGGTCGGGGGAGTTCACGCTCCCCGTAACTCCCCAAGATTGCCGCAGAATTGCGACTTTTGCCGCAATTCTGCGGCAAGGGTGTGGCCAGATGGCCACACCCTATTGGTGGGTCTGTCCGGGGTCTTCTTCTGGCTTTATCCTTTGTTGGTTTTGTTGTTGGAGCTCCGGATTCTGACGAAATGACCTTGGATTTCTTGGCTTTAACCAATCGATTCTGAGAGGATTCTTCTCAACCGGTTTCAACCTCTTGATTTTGCCCTGATTTTATTTGTGCGAATTAACTCTGATTTAATTCAGATTTCCGGTGGGCTTTTGGGCTCATTTCTCTTCATCTCCTTAAGGATTGGGCCTGCAAATAAATCAAACAATTAATTAGGACTATGCAGGCTTTTATTAAAAATAAGTATGAAAATGTGACATTAAATATGCAACATTAGTGACCAATCACATCGATTCTGAGAGGATTCTTCTCAACCGGTTTCAACCTCTTGATTTTGCCCTGATTTTATTTGTGCGAATTAACTCTGATTTAATTCAGAATTCTGGTGGGCTTTTGGGCTCATTTCTCTTCATCTCCTTAAGGATTGGGCCTGCAAATAAATCAAACAATTAATTAGGACTATGCAGGCTTTTATTAAAAATAAGTATGAAAATGTGACATTAAATATGCAACATTAGTGACCAATCAAGAAACCACATAGATAAACGGATGAAACATCAAATCAGAGACCTGCACCCCCCAGATATGCCATCTGGCTAAAAAAATGCCGCAAATCTACCGTATTTCTTGCGGATCTGCCACATTTTAGATGAGATACGGGTGTTTGCTCTCCCTATCTTCATACGCTCTCCCCTGTTGTGTTTTTGCTATAAATACCTGCAAATTCTGGGGCCAGAGAGAACGATTCAGTAGAGAGTATAGGCTAGACTATTTTGTAGTTTATAACTTAGGTTTTTAGTTTTCTTTTATGTAATCTTTATTTTATTTATTTAACTGTGAATAGAGAAGTGTTTCATGGAGGAATGAGAGTGAAGCTTGCACTGAGGGTGATACCGGTGTATGTTCTTCTTTTCTTTCATTGTTACTTGAATTGAATCTAAGTTACATTTTCATGTTCTTCTTTCTCTTCTTCTTCTCTTACTCTTCTTCTACTAGTTTTTGATGAAAATCAAATGAAACTTATAGCATCGAACATGCCTTGCCATGCAAGTGCCCTTGATGGCTTATGGTGATGGATAGTCGTTTCTTTTATTTTTTTTTTCATTTAAGTTCATAGTTTGATTTTGGGAACGGGAAAGATCCTATTTGCCATATTTTGCTTGCCTTCAAGATGAGGTAAGTTTTTGCCAAGGATTCAAGGTAAGTCATCAACCGAAAGAGGTAAGCAGATTCTTTTAGGTTTTCGTCCTTTGTTTTAATTTTTAGTTTAGATTACCATCACCAACTCTCAACTCTATTCACTATTTTCACTTTTTTATATAAATTTATTTTTTATTTTCTCCACCTTCTCTATCTAGCACTTTCTTCTTAACTTAACAAAAGATTCTTTTTCATTTTCTTTACAAGAACAAGAGAAGAACTTTTAACCATTTTAAGTGAATTAAAAGAGAACTTACAACACGCTTCCATCGCAAGTCCCTCCTTATGGATCAGCCACTTGCTATCGCGATAGTATATAAGTACCTTGTACTTTTATTCTTAAGTTCTGAAATTTTATATTTTTCTGTGTGCAGGTCTAAATTCAATCAGAATTTAGCGTAGTTGCCGGGAGGGACGGTCATAACTCATTTTAATGTACTATTTTGATTAACTTTCTTCTTTGTTCTTGTGTACAGGAGAAGACATCAAGGAATTTTTTGCTGCAGTGGATATATAAGTGGCCCTAGACTCTGCTCAAGAAAGCAGAGCCCAGAAGCGCTCAAATTTGCCGCATTCCCGTGGCAATCTGAGTGAGCTACTAATCTATATTTTTTGCAGGTTAGTTGAATTACAAAGTTTAAGTTTCTGCAGCTATTTCTTTTTATTTAACTCCCTGTGCATACTGTCTAACTCAACAGTAAATGGTTGATTGTGAATGCTAAAGACAGTTAGACTTTGCATTTAAGCACGTGTCTATTTTATTATATTTTCTATTTACTGTTGAAGAGTGCCGGAGTAATTGTATGTGTGCGTAGCATTTAGTATAAGGTTCATTTTTGTATGAAATATTACTTAAGTGTTACATTTTTGCTATATACTTGTATACTGCACTAAACAGAATTAAGGGCTTGTCTTATAAACAAGATAAGGTGGGAAAATCATTACCCTCCTTTAGCCCATAAATAATCTCCTCACTTACTAACCCAAGCCTAACTTAAAACTAAGTAGACGTTGGCCCTAGGGACGTCTCAGACTCAATAGGAGACTGGCCTAAGGGAGAAGTGATTAGAATTTGACTCTTACCAAATTGGTGTCAAAGGTTGGGATAGAGAGGTAAAATCTCGAAGAATAGTAGTTTAGCATAATTAGGCCCGTTGCTTAGATATGGATATCTCTCACAGCTCTTGCCCCTACATGGCCAATTAACTTGTGGTCAGATTCTGCAATATATTCCCCGTGGACAGTCTAACCTGTTAGGAGTCTTCAAGGTCTAAGGTCTACCCTAACTTAGGCTAGATTTTTTTCTTTTTTGTTTGTTGTTTGTTTTCTTTTTTTTTTTTTTTTGTTTTTGACATCTTTGTGATATGAATTACAACTATAATTGTTCCAATGCATATGGTGATCCATACTTCACACCGACCTCTGTTGACTCGGTTACTACCAACCCAACATATTATAACTTTAACCAACAGAGTATGCAGGATTGATCTTATCTGAATCAATATATGCCCCAGTACCAATATTATGAACAAGACTGGAACAATCATCACTACTCTTCACAGAGTTAATGGGGATACAATTTCTCTGACTCATATTATCAACCACCATTCCAACATTTAGCTTCAAATTTTTCTAGTCATGATCAATCCATAGAAGAAAATTTTGAGGTGACTAAGAGTATAAAAGCCATAATTGAGTCCCAAAAATAAAAACTGAAAATGATGGACTCACAATTCCCACAAAACTTTCAATCCAAGATCCTTATTCCATTTTTCAAGTCCCACAACAAGAAGAACCTACGAACTTAGATAGAAGTATGGAATACATGATTCAGTCCGAAAATTATTTTTTCTAATCTCACAATAGGCTAGAAGCACCAATGAGTCGTTTAATCAACATAGTGAAAGATAGGAATGAGGAAACTCTACCTAACACATATTCGACCATTCCCAATTGTCCTAGCATGTTGATGAAAACTAAGAATCATGGTGTCTTGGAGACTTTAACCAAAAGTCAATTTCATCACACAAACTTGAACTTGAACAATATCAACCCATTGACAAATTGGCAAGTTTTTATTTCAATGAAATTGAACTTGAACATTAGTGTGTCCCCGACCCAAAACTTTGTGATTCAATTCCAATTTTTGAATCTATGTTGACTTCGGTATCCTTACCCAAGTTGGACCCATTTTTCAAGCTAACATTGATTTTTGTATCCATAGATTTTAAAATTGAATTAGCTCTTTTGGATAGTCACATTTCATTGATGGGAAAAAAAGTGAAATTAAATTTTTTGATTTGGACTCAACTTTTGAACCCAAAGTTGATTTTTCTGAGTTCGTATTTATTCCCAAACTTTTTATTTTAGAGTCTGAATCATCCATTGCACAAAATTACATTCTATTATTAGACATAGATATAAACCACGATAACTCCATGATGATTTTTCAAGACCGGTCATGTAAAGAGAATAATTTTCATGATAGGATCTTGCATGATCCTATTCATATTGGGGATTGAAAATATGTAAATGGAAAAGAGGCCAATAAAGATGCGTTCCGTGAACCACAATATTATCTTGATTGGGTAGCAACTTGGCCTAATTTGACCACCATCGAAAATACCACGTAGAGGTAAATTTTTTCTTCCCTTTCTTTTTTTTTTATACATTTATGCATTCATTCATACATTGAGGACAATGCAAGAGATAGGTGAGGGAGAAGGTTCAAACATAACATAAGTTTCTTTTTATTTAAAAAAAATTTAAAATTTTCTTTACTTTTAAAATCTTTTGGAAAAGAGAAACAATATTTTGACCTATTTTTTATAAGAAATTAAGATAATTTTAAGGAACAAGAGAATCATAATTAGGATTTCTTATACTTGGTCAAAATAAGATTATTTGTTTGATTTCTAAGGTTAGAAAGAAAATTTAAAAAGTAATATAGTCTTAATTTTTACCTTAATGAAATATGCATACTTTATATACTTACAAACTTAGGGCTCAAAAACAAAGATTCTTATGCCTTATTAAAAAAAAGAAGAAGAAGAAATATATATATATCAAAAATCCTCTGATTAAGCTGGGTACTTGTGCCTTATAAAGCATAAGTATTCACGCCTAAAAATGATCCATATAATAAATAAAATCTTTAGTTCTGTGGCCTTGTTTGCTTAAGTTCTTAATTCCTTGGGGTGTTTATTCACCCCATGCCCTAAGATTGTCCGGTTTGTGTATCACCGACTAAAGACTCGTTACATGGGCAGATTAGAAAGCCTAATAGAATGAAGGAATAATATCACCATATATATATATATATATATATATATATATATATATATATATATATATATATATATATATATATAAAAGACATAAGAATTAGAGTTAAAGAATCCCGAATCGAAACTTAACAATCACAAAGGTACATATGACTTAGGGTAAGTAATAGACTAAATGAGAAATGCAGTTTGACTCCTTACCTTAATTGATAACAAGTTTTTGAATAGAGACTAAGTTTAGAAATGAAGAATTCGGTTTTCTTATAACTTAATAGATTACTTGAAATCTTACAATAATACTTCAAATATTTTCTCTCTTTTTCAAAATGTTTTTCTAAAATACTAACACTTTGTTTCTCTTCCTTTATGAATTTTGTGGGTGTAATCCACTGAAAACTCTCACGAGACAAAACTCGTCCTCTAGGAATAACCTAGAGATTTTATGGCTTGTTGCACATGCTAAGTGCAATCGTGATTCCTATGATTAGTCAGTTAGGCTAGGTTAGCTCTAATTTACTTTTTATTTGTTTTGCTCGAGGACGAGCAAAAGATATGTGTGAGGGTGTGATCGGTCGCCAATATTGCATATTTATCATCACATTCTCATATTATTTTGTATAATAAACTTTGTTATTTAATTATCTTTTTGTATAATTATTTACAAGGCCTTTACTAAATGAAAGAGGAGAGAAAATGAGCCCAAAAGCGCACTCAAATTCAGATTAAATCAAAATCAAGAATGAGGGTAAATGTTCAACTGAAGATCAGAGTCAATCAGGAATATAACACCAAATGGAAACTGATTAAATTTGAGTTTTTATGAATCCATTTCGGTTAGCTAAAGATCAATACTGATATCATCAAATCCGTTTTCAAATCGAGAAACCAGATAGATAAACGGATGAAACATCAAACCAGGGGACCTGCAACCCCCCGGGATCTGGCCACCTGGCCACAAAAATGATGCGGATCCATCACATTTCTTGTGGATCGGCCGCATTTTAGTTGAGATACAGGGAGCGTTTGCTCCCCCTACCTTCAGATACTCTCCCCTGTTTTGCTTTTTCTATAAATACCTACAAATTCTAAGGCTAGAGAGAACGATTCAGCAGAGAGCATAGCTTAGGCTATTCTATAGTTTGTAAATTAGGTTTTTAGTTTTTTATGTAATTTTAATTTCATTTATGTTACTAAGATTAGATAAGAGTTTTATGGAGGAATGAGAGTGAAGCTTGTACTGAGGGTGACACCGGTGTAAGTTCTTCTTTTCTTTCATTGTTATTTGAATTGAATCAAAGTTACATTTTCATGTTCTTCTTTCTCTTTCTCTTCTCATACTCCTCTTCTACTAGTTTTTGATAATAATCCAAATGAAACTTATAGCATCGAACATGCCTTGATGCAAGTGCCCTTGATGGCTTATGGTAATAGATAGCCATTTCTATTTATTTTCTGCTTTCATTTAAGTTCATACTTTAAGTGTGGGAACAGGAAAAATTCTATTTGCCATGCTTTGCTCGCCTTCAAGATGACGTAAGTCTTTGCCAAGGATTTAAGGTAGGTCATCAAGCGGAAGAGGTAAGTAAGCTCTTTTAGGTTTTTTTTTCCTTTTCTTTAATTTTTAGTTTAGATCACCATCATGACCAACTCTCAAACCTATTCACTATTTTCACTTTCTTTGTATAAATTTATTTTCCATTTTCTTCACCTTCTCTATCTACCACTTTCTTCTTTACTTAACAAAAGATTCTTTTTTCTTTTTCTTTACAAGAACAAGAGAAGAACTTTTAACCATTTTAAGTAAATTAAAAGTGACTTACAATATGCTTTCATTGCAAGTCTCTCCTTATGGATCACGACCCACATAGCTACTTGCTATCGTGATAGTATTGAGTACCTTGCACTTTTATTCTTAAGTTCTGAATTTCTATATTTTTCTGTGTGCAAGTAAAACCTCAATCAAGAGTCATTAAAATATGATACATAACGCAGGCAGTTCAAATTTAAATAGATGATAGGAAGTGAATCAAATAGGTCAAAATCTGACATGAAATAAGAGTACATGTCACATATATACAAGAGTCTTAACATATAGTAATAAAGTCTAAACCATAAAATATGGATACAAGGTCCAACATCAATTACTGAAAAGTCTCAACATGAATATAAGTATTCAAAAGGGAGAGACTCTCTAAAGAGCACTCTATCTACCTATCAATAGAAAAGATGGCTACCAACGTCCCCATCACTCGGGTCCTCTACGGACACCCTGCGAACAACATGAAAATAATACATCAATGAGTGTTAAAATGCCAACAAGTCTACATCACAAGGTTACCCTCTGACCACGACCCTGAGGTTGACCAGTGCTAGGTCAAAGAGGCAATTAACAAAGGTCCACATATGTGAAGCATATAACATGTAAGGAAGCATGATATATGTAAAAATGGTATACAACAATGAACAATGTGAATATGCATGACATAATATTGGATACCTGGCCAAATCTCTAAATATGTCAAGGCAAATAATCTCAATCAATACTACATCAATATTCTCAAATGAATAACTCAATAGTTATTTTACAACTGATTACTATAAACTATCTTTCAAGCTTACATGGCTTTATGCAAAACTGGGGTATTATGCTCTGATACCCTAGATTTCAAAGCAACTCTAAGTATCAACCAATTACTCACATGTATCCTTGAATAATTACTAATTCTAGTGTCTAATAGAATACACACTAAACTGCTATAGGCCGAAGATACATACACTTTGATACACAGATCACTCATTCACTTTAACAAACAATAAATAACAATATTCACGTTCTCTCCCTCCTAAGAATGTAATTATTCGCGTTCTTTCCCTCCTACAAATATAATATTTCGTGTTCGTCCCCCCTATGAATATCATCATACGCGTTCACCCCACCTATGAATATCATCATTCGTGTTTGCTCCCACCTACGAATGGCATATCACCTCCAACTGTCACAAATAAACCAACATCTATTCGTACTCTTTGACGTGGATGACACATATACCAAACATGGTTTCAATCTCTATAACAAATAAAGCATTCATATTAATTCAAATGAATCTTTTCCTAGGTTTCATAAAAATAACTCTTTTATAACCTTAACATGCTTAATACTTGATCGTACACGTATTTTGCTATATTTTTATTACATTCCCACATTTATCCTGTAATAAATCATGCTAATTCTTTATCTTAATGTCTTATTTTCCAGGTTTATCTTAATGATGGGAGAGAAGATAAGACCAAATAAAAGGTAGTTAAATACTTATTTAATTGGATCATTTGATTAACTGAAGATAAAGCCAAATAAATAAAGTTAAAATTAGATTTAGAAGAATCAATTTGGTTAGCTTGAAGAGTCAAAGGGATATTGTCAAAATCCAAAGATCCAAAAGAAATATTATCAGAAGACCTTTTCTATTAGGCAAGCGATTTTGTCTATATCTCTAACCTTATCTCCAACGTTATCATAAGATATTTTCTGTTAGGCCAGGGATTTGGTCTCATCTTCAAACACACTCTCTCTTATCCATTTCAACCTATAGATACCACCACTTTAGAAGGCAAAGGGGTACCATTCAGCAGATATAGATTCTAGGCTAGGTTATTGTTCTAGTTTAGCGTAGATTTTTATTTTTCTTTTCATGTAATGTTTGTTTTTATATAAGTAACTCAGAGGAGAGAAGATTTTTATGAGAGAATGAAAGTGAAACCTGTATTGAGAGTGACAACAGTGTACGTGTTATTCCTTTTTTTCATCGTTACTTCATTTAATCAAAAGTTATACTTTTATGTTCTTTTACTTTTCTTGTTCTTCATTCTAATTTTTCTTCTACTTCTCTCTAAAAGCTTGTAAATCCAAATGACTCTGATAGCCTCGAATTTGCCTTGCCCTTGCTAATGACATTGATGACTTATGGTGATTGATCATATACATATTTTGCATTCTTTTCATTATACTTCTACATTTATCGTGTAATAAATATGGTAATTTTCTTGTCTTAAATGTCTATTTTACAGAAGATTATCAAGGAGAGAAAGAGGATTAAATCGAATAAATACCAGTTAAAATTAGATTTAACTAGATCTATTTAGTTAGCTGAGGATATCACCACATTCAGAACAAATCAAAAATTGGGATAAATTTTCAGCTGAAGATCAGAGCAAATCAGAAAGATAACACCAAATGGAAATTAGAAAAATTCAGATTTCTATAAATCTATTTTAGTTAGTTAAAGATCAACTGAGGATAACATCAAATATAGAGTCCAAGTTCAAAATCCAAAGGACTAAATGAATAGAGAGAAGATCAATGGATGAGATGAAGCAATTTTGACTCAAATTCAGACTGGATACATTTTAGTATTTGAATCATAACTTTCGTTACCGAAACTCAAATCTAATGATTCAAGATGATCCAGAAAGAAGACCTAAAGGGCTACAACCTTTATATTGATCACTGTTTCTAATTCTATTATTTGATAAGCTATATTCAGCAATAAACATACCAACAAGGTATAAATCAGAATTGAATATCCACATCAAATCAAGTTTGGAGATAAGGGGAGGATTCAAATTCAGAAATAGCCAGTTCTCCCCATCTTTTGACTCATTTTATTATCCATTTCTATGCTATAAATACCCCACACATCAGAGACAGAGGGAGGGGGAAGCAGATATACATTCTTAGGCCAGTTTTTCATTTTTTTTTAGTGTAGGTTTTTATTTTTATTTTATGTAATTTTATTTCTTTGTAATCATAGGTTAGACTAAGATTCATGTAAGTAAGAGAGAGTGATTTATGTTGAGAGTGACACCGATGTAACCTCCTCCTTTTTTCCATCATATCTGCAAGCAATAAAAGGTAATTTTTTTATGTTCTTCTTTATTTTCATTTTTTTCTTCTTCTTTCTACTTTTTCTCTTTCGGTTGTGATGATAGTTCAAGTGAGTCAAATAGCATTGGTATTGCCTTGCCTTAACGAGTACCATCGATAGCTTATGACGATAGATTCTTTCCTATGTTTGTATCATTCGAAGAAGCCTTGATGATGTAATATGAATTGGGACTGAGTTAATCTTATGAGTTATGTGCTGATCACCTCTAGATCAAGGTAAACATGCAAGGATTTCAGGTAAATCATCAACCGGAAAAAGGTAAATATTTCTTTTAGGTTTTCTTTTTTTCCTTTTAATCTTTAGTTTAGATCACCTCCATCACAAAATCTCTACTATTGTTCAATTTCTTTGTACAAAATCACCATCTCCTTCTATCTACCACTTTCACAATCTAACATAACTTATTTTCTTTTTATTTAAGAATTAAAAGAAGAATTTTAACCATTTTTTGTAACTTAAAAGAGTACTTGCAAAAAGCTTCCATCGCTAGTCCCTCCTTAAGGATCACGACCTGTATAGCCACTTGCTATTACTGTAGCATTGAGTACCTTGAACGTTCAATCTTAATTCCTAAACTATCATTTTCTGTGTGCAGGTTCCAATTCAATCAAATTTTGGCAACGTTGCTGGGGAGGGACGGTAAGTAATTCTCTTTTTAAATTTATATTTTTGGTTAACTTTCAATTTTGTTCTTGGTGTGCAGTGATCGATATCAAGGAAATTTTTATTATAGTGGACATATAAGTGGCCCTGAACTCTGCTCAATAAAGTGTTGGCCCAAAGGCCTTCCACTCTAGTTTTGATGATGATTAACTCATGTAGTTATGTGTACTAATAATCTTGTGATTTTAGTTTCAGATCATTAATCAAGTTATTAGTTTGTGATTAGTTTCAACAAGATGATTTGGAAGCTTTCACAAGTTGATTCAAGAGCCCGAGCGTCAAAGATCATATATAGCACTTGCTCGGTGGATCAAGGAGTTTTGGATCGAGTCGGCTTGGATATTGCGCTCTACAAGAAGACATCGGTACCATAGTTTAGTTTTGTGTTTAGATCCAAATTGTAAAGATTAGAATAGTATGATATGCTCAAGTTCACAACACACACGTTTCATATTTTGAATATTGGTTTTTCGGTTTTAGGTTTAACCGATCTTGGTTTTCATGAATAGATTTTATATCAAAACAAGTTTACATGGTTTAATGTATATATGATTTTTTCTATATACATGCATGCTTCAACTACATAGACGAACTTACTTTGATATACCTATTCATGTGGTTTAGATTTTGTGTTTTAACAAAACTTATTTTTGGAATTAATGACAAAAACATGGATATATCTTTGTTTCATGTATATTGGATTTCTATCCATATGCATCATGCTTCAAAGTATTTAAATATCATGTTTTTGTATTTGGAAGAGTTTTGGACAAAACATATTTTCTATTCAAAATCCAAGTTTTAGAAAATACAGTTTTTGGTTTTTGGTAAAAATGATAAGACACAAAAATAGTTCATATTGATTGATATTTGAGCTAAACATTTCACCACATGTTTATATATCAATGCAAAATGATAAAACTATTTTTAGTGATTTTTAGAAGTGTTAAAAGAATTTTTAAACATGTTTCTAACCCAGTTTTCTGTTCCAGGCTTCAACCAGTCGACTAGTCTTCTGACCAAGTCGACTTGGCTGAAGTCGGTCGACCGGGTCGGTCGACCGACGTGCACAGATTTGTGCACGTTTGGCAGACACGGAACGGTCGACCGTCCGGGTCGACCGGGTCTGAGAGCAGAGCTCTCTGTTTGTTTGGGTCGACCGGGGCGGTCGACCGGTAGCTGGCAACGGGCAAAATTTGACCGTTGGTCGGTCGACCGACAGTGTATTTCTGGCATTTTCTGCTGCCAACGGCTATATTTTTCTGGGGGCTATAAATACCCCATTGGAAAGAGTTTTTCTCTAAGATTTTTTGTGCGAATTTTTCCCTACTCTCTGGTGTTTTCACAGCAATCAAAAGAAGTTTTTGGATTCAAATTGAACATTCTATTTGGTGTTTTTGCTAGGGTTTGGAATATCAAAGAAAAGGGTTTTTGGGAAAAAGAGTTTTGATTCAACTTCTATATCTTAGTTTCAGTTTTTCCCAAGGATTTTCTTTGTGATTTTGATTTTCATTCCATTGGTTTTCTCCACACTTGAGCAACATCTACTTTCTTATTCTATAGGATCTTTGTGTGGGAGAAAGAAATTGTTTGTGGTTGTTATTTGGACCACCAAGTTAAAAACCCAATCTTTGCTTGGCTTTGTGCCTTGGGTTGTATCCCTCAAGTATTGAGGTGATCCTTGTTTGCTTTGTGCTAATCCCTCAAGTTTTGAGGTGATTGTTTTGTTGGATTGGAGCTTGCCTCAAGGAGGAGGTTGTGGTTGTAAAGAGAGGAGTTGGGTACTCCTTGTGAGAGTTCTTTGTGGACTAGCTAGTGGATTAGAAATCCTTCGTGTGTCGAAGGCGGGGATGTAGAGCTGGGTGCTCGAACCTCGAAACATATCTTGTTGTTTGCGCTTGATCCATTGACTCTCTCTCTATCTCTCTCTTTACTTTGTGCCTTGCCACTATTCATATTGTGCATTCATAATTGCTTGGCTTGGTTGTGTGTGCATCATTTGTTGATTGCACTTGAGTGTATTGCATTCAGTTTTTAAATTCCGCATTGAGTTCATTAGATTAGCATAATCACCTATTCACCCCCCCTCTAGGTGATCTTTCAGAAAGCAGAGCTTAGAAACCCTCAGATTTGCTACATTCCAGTGGCAATCTGAGTGAACTACTAACCTGTATTTTTTGAAGGTTGACTGAATTGCAAAGTTTAAATATCTATAGCTATTTATTTTCGTATTTGACTCACTGTACATATATTTCTAATTCAACAGTAAAACATTGATTGTAAATGCTAAAAACTGTTTAAACTTTGCATTTAGGCATGTGTCTGTTTCGTTATATTTTCCATTTACTATTGAACAGTGTTGGAGCCAAGGTATGTGTGCATAACATTTAGTATAAGGTTCATTCTTGCATGAAATATTACTTGAGTTTTACTTTTTCTATATACGTGTACACTGCATTAAACTGAAATAAGGGCTTGTCCTATAAACAAAATAAAGTAGGAAAGTCATTACCCTCCCTTAGCCCACAAAAAATCTCCTCACTCACTAACCCAAGTCTAACTAAAACTGAGTAGACGTTGGCCCTAGGGACATCTCGAACTCAATAGGAGACTGACCTAAGGGGAAAGTTGATTAGAATTTGATTCTTGCCAAATCGGTGTCAAAGGTTGGGGATTGAGAGGCGAAACCCTGAAGGATAGTGGTTTTGCTTAATTAGACCCGTTACTTTTAAGCACGGATACCTCTCACCAATCTTACCCCTACCTGATCGATTAACTTGTGATCAGATTCGGTAATATACCCCCCGTGGACAGTCTAACCAGTTAGGAGTCGTCTAGGTCTAAGGTCTACCCCAACTTAGGTTATATTTTTTCTTTTTATTTGTTTATTTGCTTTTCTTTGTTTGTTTTTTACATTTCTTGTATGATATGACTTATAACAACAATTTTTTCAATTTTAATGGTAATTCATATTACACCCCGACCTCTTTTTTAAATATTACTAACCCTGCATATCATAACTTTAACCAACCTAGTGTGCCGGATTGGTCTTATCTGAATCAATACATGCCCCAGTCCCAATACAATAAACAAGATTGAAATAATCATCACTACTCTTTATAGCGCCAATGGAGATACAACTCCCCCGAGTCGTATTGTTAACCGCCTTACCAACACCCAGCTTTCTATACTCCTCCTGAGCAAACATTAGAAGAATCAATTGACTGGGAAAAAAGGATAGGAAGCCTTAGAAGAGCTTGAGCGACGAATTTAAATTCTAGAAGACTCAAAATCCCATCAAAATTTTCAAATCACAGATCCTTACTCTGTTTTCAAGAAGAACTTATCCACTTAGAAAAGAGTATGGAATCCATGATTCAATTCCAAAGTGATCCACTCGATATGATAAAAGTAAGACTTAGTCGATTGGAATACATGCGTAGGAATAAGGAAACTTTCCCTACCATTGATCTATGACTATTCTCGATACTTCTATCCATATTGATGAAAACTAAGAATCATGGTATCTTAAAGACTTTGACCAAAATTCAATTTCACTACAAAACCTTGAACTTGACCAATATCAATCCATTGACGAATTGACAAGTTTTCATTTTAATGAGATTGAACATGATTATGAATGTGAACCTGATCCCCAACTTTGTGATTCAGTTCATTCAAATCTATATTGACTCTAGTATTCTTACCTAATTTGGACAAATTTCTCGAGCCAACATTTATTTTCGTACCCATAGATCTAGAAATTGAATCACTAATTTTAGATAGTCACATTCCATTGATGGGAAAAGAATGTGAATTTCAATTCTTGAAAAAAACTGACACTCGAACCCAAAGTTGATTTTCTCGAGTTAGTATTGATTCCTGAACCTATCATTCTTGAGCCCAAGTCAACCATTTCACCAAGTCACATTCTTTTGTTGGACATAGGTATAGACCATGATGACTCCGTGATGATTTTCCTAGATTGGTCATGTAAAGGGAATAAGTTTCATGATAGGATCTTTCATGATCCTATTCATATTGAGGACTGTAAATATGTAAATAGAAAAGAGGTCAAGAAAGGTGGGTTCCGTGACCACCACATTATCTTGATTGGGTAGCAACGCTTGACCCAATCCGACCACCACCGGAAACACCACCATAAGGTAATATTTTCCTTCCCTTTCTTCTTTTTCATGCATCTATGCATTCATTCATACATTGAGGACAATGCATGAGATAGATGGGGGGAAGGGTCTAACATAACATAGGTTTCTTTTTATTTAAAATAAAAAATTAACATTTTCCTTTCTTTAAAAAAAATTGAAAAGTGAGCAATATTTTGACATATTTTTTTGTAAGAAATTAAGTTAATTTTAAAGAATAGGAGAATCATAATTAAGATTTCTTATACTTGGTCAAAAAAAGATTTGTTTAATTTCTAGGGTTAGGAAGAAAATTTAGAAAAGTAATTTAATCTTGATTATTACCTTGATGAAATATGCATGCTTTATACACTTACACACTTAGGGTTCAAAAAAAATAAAGATTCTTATCCTTATTAAAAAAAAAAAAGAAAAAACTACATATATAACATATCAAAAATTCTCTGATTAAGCTAGGTATTTGTGCCTCATAAATGATCGTACATATATTTTGTATTCTTTTCATAACACTTCTACATTTATCGTGTAATAAATCTGCTAATTTTCTTGTCTTAAATATCAATTTTGCAGAAGATAATAATGAACAGAAAGAGGATTAAACCAAATAAATACCAGTTAAAATCAAATTTAACTGGATCTATTTGGTTGGCTTAGAATGATTCCAGATATAGTTAGAACAAATCAAGGTTAGGGCAAACGTTCAGCTGAAGATTAGAGCAAATCAGAAAGATAACACCAAATGGAAACTGACAAAATTCAGATTTGTATAAATCTATTTTGGTTAGCTAAATATCAACTGAGGATAATATCAAATATAGAGAGATAAATGGATAGAGAGAAGATCAATGAATGAGATGAAGCAAGTTTGACTCAGATTCTGACTGGATAAATTTTAGTATTTGAATCATAACTTTCGGTACCGAATCTCAAATTTGATGATTCAAGATGATCTAGAAAGCAGACTTATAAGGCTACAACTCTTATATTGATCACTATTTCTAATTCTATCATTTGATAAGTGATATTCAGAAATTAACACGCCAACAAACTGCAGATCAGACCTGAATATCCACATCAAATGAAGTTTGGAGATAAGGGGAGGATTCAAATTAAGAAATAGCCAGCTTTTCCTATCTTCATACTCCTCTAACCTCTGCATTTCTTCTATAAATACCCGCAATCTCAAAGGCAAAGGAACAACCAAGCAGAGAGTAGAACTTAGGCTAATTTGTAGTTTGTAACTTAGGTTTTTATTTTCTTCCATGTAATTTTTATTTTCTTTATATAACTGAGAGGAGAGGATACTTTCATGGAGGAATGAGAGCAAGCTTGTACTGCAGGTGACACCGGTGTAAGTGATCTCTTCTTCCATTGTTATTTGGATTGAATCAAAGTTACTTTTTCTTCTTTACTCTTGTTTTCGTTTACTCTCCTCTAATGTGTTGCAATCCAAGTGAATCTGATAGCCTCGAGACTGCTTCGCCATTGCAAGTGCCCTTGATGGCCTATGGTGAGTAATAACCATTCTCTTGCTAGTATAGTTTGCCCTTTTATTCTTAGTGTAGATCGGGAATGGGGAAGATCCTACACCATGCTTGATTGCCTTCAAAGACAAGGTAAGTTGTAGCTACGAATCCAAGGTATATGAGCACAAAAGGGGTAAGTAACTTTTAGTTTCTTTATTTTCTTTTAATTCTTTAGTTTAGAACACCACAATCTACCAATTCTTTTATCATTCCTTTTTCATTTCTTTGTACATATTATTTTTAGTTTTTCCATCTTCTTAATCTACCATCTTCTTCTTAATTCAACTTTAACTCAATTTTTCCTTTTTCTTTTAAAGAACTAAAGAAGAACTTTAACCATACTTTGTAGCCTAAAAGAGAACTTACTAAAAAAGCTTCCATCGCTAGTCCCTCCTTGTGGATCACGACCCGCATAGCCATTTGCTATTGCGGTAGAATTGAGTAACTTGCACTTTTCATTCTTAGTTCTAAAATTTTGTATTTTGTGTGCAGGTTCTCACTCAATCAAATTTTAGCGCCGTTGCCGGGTAAGGACGGTAAGTAGTTCTCATTAAAGTTTACATTTTTGGTTAACCTTCTTCTTGGTTTTGGTGTATAGATTTGACAACAAGGAACTTTTACTGCAGTGGACATATAAGTGGCTTTGGACTCTGCTCAAGAAAGCAGAGCCAAGAAGCCCTCAGATTTGCTATATTCCTGTGGCAATCTGAGTGAACTACTAACCTGTATTTTCTGCAGGTTAGCTGAATTACAAAATTTAATATCTGTAGTTATTAATTTCCATGTTTGTCTCACTGTACTTCCTTTTAACCTCAACAGTAAAATGATGTTTGTTAAATGCTAAAAACGGTTTAGACTTTGCATTTAGGCACGTGTCTAATTCGTTTACATTTTACATTACTATTGAAGAGTGCTGGAGCAAAAGGTACATTTGCATGGCATATATTTTAGGAAACATTCTTGAGTGATTATTTGCTTGTTGAATGATTCTTTTCTTTATCCTGCACACCTTGCACAATCAATCTTAAGGGTTTGTCCTATAAACAAGATAAGGTGGGAAAGTCATTACCCTCCCTTAGCCCACAAACAATCTCCTCACTCACTAACCCAAGCCTAACTAAAACTGAGTAGACGTTGGCCCTAGGAATATCTCGGACTCAATTAGGAGATTATCCTAAGGGGGGAAGGTGTTAGAATTTGACTCTTGCCAAATCAATGTCTAAGGAAAGGGATTGAGGGGCGAAACCCCGAAGGCTGGTGATTTGGCTTAATTAGGCCCGTCGCTTTTGCGCAGATACCTCCCACCAATCTTACCCTGACCTGGCTGATTAGCTTGTGGCCAAAGTCTGCATTATACCTCCTGTGGACAGTCTAACCAGTTAGGAGTTGTTTAGGACAAAGGTCTACCCTAACTTAGTTTAGAATTTTTTTTATTTGTTTGTTTTTCTTTATTTGTGTTTTATTGTGTGATATGGCTTATAACAACAATTTTTCCAATTTTAATGGTAATACATATTACACACCAACCTCTTTTTCGGATATTACAACCCGGTATATCATAACTTTAACTAACATAGTGTGTCGAATTGGTCTTATCCAAATCAATATAACCCATGTCCCCAATCTTATGACCATAATTTTCAGAATAATTTCAACTCTTCATAAAGTCAATGGGGATTCACCTCCCCCGAGTCCAATTTTTAACCAACTTGTCCTCCTTATCCACCTTGTCCACAATATTTTCAAGATTCATACTCAGTTCCACCAGTCCAAAATAGAAACCATTAATTTTGGAAATGAGTATGCGTGAGTCCAAACAACAATCACAAAATCTGATGGACTCACAATTTCACCACCAATTCCAAAACAACACTTCATCTTTTCAAGATCAATCGCAACAAAATGATGAACCAATAAACTATGAAAAAATGCTTGAAGCCATGACTCAGGCTCAAAACGCTCATAATCATGACATAGATATGATGGTCCAAACTCTACGTTCTCACTGTTTGGCCAGTTCTGATGTCGCTAACCATTCTGTTAGAGCTGAAGAGTCATGTTGTTTTGGAAAACAAGGTTCCATTTCAGCACAATTTTTTGAACTTGCCCAAACTCTAAATTTTGAAAGTGACATTGACAGTTTGGCAAGTTATCCCTTTCCTGAAATTGAACTTGAGAATGAATATGATCATGAACCTCAACTTAGTGATTCAATTCTACTTCCAGATTCAATAATGACTCGTGTGTCTTCACCTGATTTCAATCTTTTCCCGAGTGAACATTGAATCCTGTGCCAATTCATCATGAAATTGAATCACCCATCTTTAATGATCATCATATTGAACTTGACCAATTTCATACTTTTGAAAGTCCCATTGACAAATTGGCAAGTTCTCAATTTTATGAAATTGAACTCATGAGAAATGTGACCTAGATTCTCAAATTTGTGATCCAATTCAAATTCCCGAATCAATATTGACTCCTATTTTGTTACCCGACTTGAGTAATATTTTAGAGTCAGTTTTGATTCCCACACCTGTCATTCTTGAACTTGAATCACCAATATTAAGTCACATTCCATTGTGGGGAAATGAATGTGGACTTGAGTTTCAACTTCTTGATTTGGACCCACTTCCTTAACCAATCTTGACTCCTGAACCTTTACTTGACTTAAGTCACTTTCTTGAGTCGGTATTAGTTCCCGTACTTCCTAAGTCTAAGTCAATCATTCTATCTTTTCACACTCCATTTTTGGACAAGGCAGTTGACAAAATTGACTCTGAAATTAATTATGAAATTTGAAAATTAGATAGGGTTAAAATTTTAATAAAAACCGTTCATATATACATCATTTTAGTGGGTTATATAAGAGAGATTTCTGGTGGGTTCCTCTGAACTCCACGAAAAGTCGATTGGGCCGCATTTCGTGGACTAATCAGACCACCACCAGAACCACCACCTTAAAGTAATATTTTCCTTTCCTTTTTTCTTTTTCATGCATCTATGCATTAATTCATACATTGAGGACAATGCATGAGATAGGTGTGGGGGAGGGTCTAACATAACTTAGGTTTTTTTCCATTTTATAAAAAAAAAAGAAAATAAAAATTAACATTTTCTTTACTTTTAAAAACTTTTTGAAAATAGAAACAATATTTTGACATATTTTTTGTAAGAAATTAAGTCAATTTTAAGGAATAGGAAAATCATAATTAGGATTTCTTATACTTGATCAAAATAAGATTATTTATTTGATTTCTAAGGATAGGAAGAAAGTTTGTGAGAGTAATTTAGTCTTGATCTTTCCTTGAAGAAATATGCACACCTTATACACTTACACACTTAGGGTTCAAAAACAAAGATTCTTATGCCTTTATAAAAAAAACAGAGAGAAAAAATATATATCTATGAAAGATGAACAAATCTAATTATTGATTAGCTAGGTGCTTTGGCCTAAGTAAGCCTTGGTATTTATGCGAAAGATGATTAGATAAGTTGAGAAAAAATATATATAAAAAAATCCTCTGATTAAGCTGGGTATTTGTGCCTAATAAAGCATAAGTATTCACGCCTAAAAGTGATTAATATAATAAAATTCTTAGTTTTGTGGCCTTGTGTGCTCGAGTCCTTAAGTCCTTAGGGTGTTTTCTCACCCGGTACCCTAAGACCATTTTGGTTTGGGAGTCACCGATTAAAGGCTCATTACATTGGCAGATTAGAAAGCCTAATAGAACTAAGGAATAATACCACAAAAAATAAAAAATAATAAATAAATAAGGCATAAGCATTAGAGTTAAAGAACACTTAGTCAAAATTTCACGGTCACAAAGGTGCATATGACTTAGGGTAAAGTAATAGACTAGATGAGAAGTACAATTTGACTCCTTACTTTAATTGATAACAAATTTTGAATAGAGACTAAGTTTAGGAATGAAAAATTCAGTTTTCCTATAACTTATAGATTACTTAAATCTTACAATAATATTTCAAATAATTTTCTCTTTCAAAATGCTTTTAGAAAATACTAACTCTTTGATACTCTTTCTTTATGTATTTTGTGGGTGCAATCCACTGAAAACCCTCACGAGACAAAACTCGTCCTCTAGGGAAAACCTAGAGGTTTAACGGCTTGTTGCACATGCTCAGTGCAATCTCGTAACCTGCGAAAGTGGTCTAATAATCTTTGATTTAATTTTTAATTTTGTTGATTTGCTCGAGGACGAGCAAAAGATAGATGTAGGGGTGTGATCGTACATATATTTTATATTCTTTTCATTACACTCCTACATTTTCATGTAATAAATCTGCTAACTTTCTTGTCTTAATTATCTATTTTGAAGAAGATAATAATGAAGAGAAAGAGAATTAAACCAAATAAATACCAGTTAAAATCAGATTTAACTTGATCTATTTGGTTAGCTAAGGATGATCCCAGATCTAGTTAGAACAAATCAAGAATTAGGGCAAACGTTCAGCTGAAGATCAGAGCAAATCAGAAAGATAACACCAAATAGAAACTAGTAAAATTTAGATTTGCATAAATCCATTTTGGTTAGCTAAAGATCAACCGAGGATAATATCAAATACAGAGAGATAAATGGATAGAGAGAAGATCAACAAATGAGATGAAGCAAGTTTGACTCAGATTCTGACTGGATACATTTTAGTATTTGAATCATAACTTTCGCTACCGAATTTCCAATTTGATGATTCAAGATGATCCAGAAAGAAAACTTACAGGGCTACAACTTGTATGTTAATCACATTTTCTAATTCTATCATTTGATAACTGATATTCAGCAATCAACACGCCAACAAACTGCAGATCAGAACTGAATATCCACATCAAATGAAGTTTGGAGATAAGGGGAGGATTCAAATTCAGAAATAGCCAACTTTCCCTATCTTCATACTCCTCTAATCTCTGAATTTCTTCTATAAATACCTGCAATCTTAAAGGTAAAGGAACGACCAAGCAGAGAGTAGAACTTAGGGTAATTTGTAGTTTATAACTTAGGTTTTATTTTCTTCCATGTAATTTTTATTTTCTTTATGTAACTGAGAGGAAAGGATACTTTCATGGAGGAATGAGAGCAAGCTTGTACTGCAGGTGACACCGTGTAAGTGATCTCTTCTTCCATTGTTATTTGAATTGAATCAAAGTTACTTTTTCTTCCTTACTCTTATTTTCGTTTACTCTCCTCTAATGTGTTGCAATCCAAGTGAATCTGGTAGCCTCGAGACTGTTTCGTCATTGCAAGTGCCCTTGATGGCCTATGGTGATGAACAACCATTCTCTTGCTAATATAGTTTGCCCTTTTATTCTTAGTGTAGATCTGGAATAGGGAAGAGCCTACACGTTATGCTTGATTGCCTTCAAAGATAAGGTAAGTCATAGCTACAAATCTAAGGTATATGAGCACAAAAGGGGTAAGTAACTTTTAGTTCTTTCTTTTCTTTTAATTCTTTAGTTTAGAACATCACAATCTACTACTTCTTTTATCATTCCTTTTCCATTTTTTTGTACATATTATTTCTAGTTTTTCCATCTTCTTAATCTACCATCTTCTTCCTAATTCAACTTTAACTCAATTTTTTCTTTTTCTTTTAAAGAACTAAAGAAGAACTTTAACCATACTTTGTAGCCTAAAAGAGAGCTTACTAAAAAAGTTTTCATCGCTAGTCCCTCCTTGTGGATCACGGCCCGCATAACCATTTGCTATTGCGGTAGAATTGAGTAACTTGCACTTTTCATTCTTAGTTCTGAAATTCTGTATTTTGTGTGCAGGTTCCAACTCAATCAATAAAGCATAAGTATTCACGCCTAAAAGCGGTTCATATAATCAAATCGTTAGTTTTGTGGTCTTGTTTGCTCGAGTCCTCAAGGCCTTGGGGTGTTTTCTCACCCGATGCCCTAAGATCGTTTGATTTACGAGTCACCGATTAAAGGTTTGTTACATGGACAGATTAGAAAGCCTCATAAAACTAAGGAATAATACCACCAAAAATTTTAAAAACAAAAAAAATAAGCCATAAGAGTTAGTGTTAAAGAACCCGAGTCAAAATTTCACGGTTACAAAGATGCATATAACTTAGGGTAAAATAATAGACTAGTTGAGAAATACAGTTTGACTCCTTGTCTTGATTGATAACAAGTTTTTGAATAAAGACTAAGCTTAAGAATGAAAAGTTCAGTTTTCCTATAACTTATAGATTACTTAAGTCTTACAATAATACTTCAAATATTTTTCTCTTTCAAAATGTGTTTAAAAATACTATCACTTTGTTTCTATTTCTTTATTGATTTGTGGGTATAATCCACTGAAAACCCTCACGAGACAAACTCATCCTCTAGGGGAACCTAGAGATTTAACGGCTTGTTGCACATGCTCAGTGCAATCGCATGACCTGCGAAAGTTGTCTAATAATCTTTGGTTTAGTTTTATTGTTTTGCTCGGGACTAGCAAAGATAGGTGTGGAGTGTGACATAAACATACTTTGCATTCTTTTCATTAACTCCTACATTTATCATATAATAAATCTGCTAATTTTCTTATCTTAAATGTCTATTTTACAGAAGATAATCACAGAGAGAAAGAGAATTAATAAAATAAATACCAGTTAAATCAGATTTAACTGGATCTATTTGGTTAGCTAAGAATATCACCACATCCAGAACAAATCAAGAATTGGGGTAAATGTTCAGCTGAAGATCAGAGCAAATCAGAAAGATAACACCAAATGAAACTGAAATTCGGATTTCTATAAATCTATTTTGGTTAGCTAAAGATCAACCGATGGTAACATCAAATATAGAGTCCAAATTTAAAATCCAAAGGGATAAGTGATAGAGAGAAGATCAATGGATGAGATGAAGCCATTTTGACTCAGTTCAAACTGGATACATTTTAGTATTTGAATCATACTTTCGCTACCAAACTCAAACCTAATGATTCAAGATGATCCAAAAGAAGACTTAAAGGATACAACTTTTATATTGATACTGTTTCAATCTTATAATTTGATAAGTTATATTCAGCAATCAACACGCCAAAAACTACAAATCATCTAATATCCACATCAATCAAGTTTGGATATAGGGGAGGATTCAAATTCATAAATAGCCAGTTCTTCCTATCTTTTGACTCATTTCTTATCCATTTCTATGCTATAAATACCCCACACATCAGAGTCAAAGGGGGGGAAGCAGAGATATATTTTAAGCCAGTTTTTCATTCTTTTAGTGTAGGTTTTTATTTTCATTTTATGTAATTTTTATTTCTTTGTAAGCATCAGGTTAGACTAAAATTTATATAAGTAAGAGAGAGAGATAGATTTATATTGAGAGTGACACCGATGTAACCTCCACCTTTCTTCCATCATTTCTGCAAGCAATACAAAGGTATTTTTTTTGTTCTTCTTTATTTTCATTTTCTTCTTCTTCTTTCTACTCTTCCTCTTTCGGTTTTGAAGTAGTCTAAGTAAGTCAATAGCATCGGTGTTCCCTTGCCTTAGCGAGTGCCATTGATAGCTTATGACATGGATTCTTCTCTATGTTTGTATCATTTCATACTTGCTCGAAGAAGCCTTGGTGATGTAATGTGAATTGGGACTGAGTTAATCTATGAGTTATGTGTTTATTCGCCTACAGATCAAGATAAACCTGCCAAAATTCCAGGTAAGTCATCAACCGGAAAAAAGTAAGTATTTCTTTTAGATTTTCTTTTTTTCTTTTAATCTTTAGTTTAGATCACCTCCATCACCAAATCTCTACTATTATTCACTTTTTTGTATAAAATCACCATCTCCTTCTATCTACCACTTTCACAATCTAACATAACTTATTTTCTTTTTCTTTTCAAGAACTAAAAGAAGAACTTTAACCATTCATTGTAACTTAAAAGAGAACATGCAAAAATCTTCTATTGCTAGTCCCTCCTTGTGGGTCACGACCTGTATAACCACTTGCTATTGCGTAGTATTGAGTACCTTCAACGTTTCAATCTTATTTCTAAACTATGATTTTCTGTGTGTAGGTTCTAACTCATTAGTAATGCATAGCAATTTCTAAATTAGTTTTAGCTTGCTCCTTAATTTCGTAGTTTAGCATGGTAATGAGAAAGATCCTATCTGTCATACTTCGATCACCTTCAAGCCAAGATAAATCATTTGCAATGGATCAAAGGTTAGCAAGCGTCAATAGGTAAGTAAGTATTTTAGTTATTCTTTCTTTATTTTAATTATTAGTTTAGATCACTTTCAATCACTAACTCTCTTTTCTTTACTCTTTTCCTTTCTTTTTTTTAACTAAGTTTTTTATTTTCCACAATCACCATCTTCTCCTATCTACCACTTTCTTCAAATTAACATAGCTTTCTTTCTCTTTTTCTTTTTAAAGAACATAGAAGAACTTTTAATCATTTTTTAACTTAAACAAAACTTACAACCGCTTTCATAGCAAGTCTCTCCTTATGGATAACGACCCACCTAGCCACCTGCTATCGCTGTAGCATTGAGAACCGAGCACGTATCTAAACTCTGTAGTTTTTTGTGCAGGTTTCCTCAATCAATAGTCATGTATAATTCAACTATTAGACAATGATTAACAATATGAAAATCCCATTTTCATATTCTCAAATCCTAGATTTCATAAATTTTCATTTTTGTGGATCCAATCTACTCAATATTCAACTATGTTTCTATCCATTAATCATATGATTAACATCTAGTAAATTCAAATGAATCTAAACATTTAACATTTAAAAATCACATTTTTAACATGATTTTAAACCCTAAACATCAATATCATGAGAAGAAAGCAACCAAGAGAGAAACTTGCCTTTCTAGGAAAAAAGGAAGATTTTGATGAAAAGTCTGAATAAAAAGTCTATCTCCAAGCAAAGAGTCCACACCCAAAATAAAATCCAGCTCATATTAAAATCTCCTTCAAAACTCAATTTTTCTCTCTAGATATTCCCTCTCTTTCTCTCTCTAGAATGGGATGGTCAGGTGAGGAAGCTCACCATTGAAATCTCCTTCAAAACTCACACTTTTTCTTTCTAGATATTCTCTTTCTCTCTCTAGAATGGGTTGGTCAAGTAAGGAAGGAGGAGCAAAATATAGAGTTTTATAAATGAAAATATGAAAAATTTCAGTTTCCCACAACATACATATATAAGGTAGATCAAACAGAATTGAGGCCCAATCAAAATAGAGATCTATCACCCATATTTAGTCGACTATAAAGAGGAATTAGTCAACTATAGTTCATATGTCGATTGGATTAGTCGACTAGTAAAGTGGGTTAGTCGACTAATGACAAATAGTCGGTTAAAAAATAGTTTTCAACACATAGACTGAGTTTAAACTAATTTTTGATACCTAAAATAATCAAATCATAAAATGTCTAAAGTAATTTGTAGCCCTTGAAGTTAGATTTCAAATGTAATTTGACTCATAACAAACAAAGAGAACTTTATAAAGTTATGATCAAAATACTGAACATGTGTTAGTGCAAAACTGCTGCATGCCAGTAGTCTAGTCGACTTATACTTATTTATATATCAACTAATACCCTGACTAGTCGACATATAGATCATATAAGTCGATTAATCAGTTCACATGTACACAAAATTATTTTACAGTCTAGTTAACTTATACTTATTATAAGCCGACTAATACCATGGATTCAGTTATTGCACAACTTATCAAAATTGAAACTTGATACTTTAATCTATCCTAATAGATATAGATAACTTTTCAAATAGCAAATTAAACATTGTCATATCTCAACATGCATAAAAATATGTAATTAGTTTAAAAATTTCAGGTGGTAGATTCACACCACCTTAACAAGAATTTCTTCCTCGAAATTCATCACCAAGATATTCCATATACACCGCGCGCGCGCGTGTGTAAGTATATGTATTTGTGTGTGTGTGTGGCTGCATGCGTGTATGTATATATTTGTGTGTGTGTGTGTGTGTGCATGAATAGTAATATGAAATAAATTTTTTAAAATTCAGTGTATTACATTTGTAACGTTGGAGATCTTGCGAGATCGAGATATAGTGGAAATCATTTATTGCGGTGAAGGTGGGGATGTATAGCAAGTTGCTAGAATCTCAAATATATCTCCGTATTTGTGATTGTCTTTTTTTTTATCTCTACTCCACTTATCTTGCATATTCATATTGTGCTTATCATTTCATGCTTGATATCACTTATACTTAATTGTTATGCATGCGTGGAATTGTTTAATTGCTAATAATTATCTATCCTTTATGTTTGATATAGTTTTTACGCTTACTCTTGTTTGAATAAAGAAGGCGATTATAGCACATTAACTCTTATTCAAGAGGAATCTTAAGGAGAAGTTATAGAGCTCTTCACCGAGAATTTGACTTCACTTCTTAGTTATTATTTGTGTAATAGTTTTTAGTAATTAAAACTTTTAAGTTCGCACTTGACTAGAATATCACGTATTCACCCCCTTCTAAGTGATTTCACTTCCATCCCCAATATTATCTGACTTGGCAAGGTTTTTGATGCAGAAATTTCAATAAAACACCTGGCATATGCTAGCTTCTCTCCACATGCAGTAGCATTGTCCATGTACAGTGGCTTTCCAATCAAACCAGATGCCTTAATACTTCCTATGACCAAAATTTATGGTGCAATGAAGGAAATCGTACCCATACAGGAATTAAGGACAGTATCTCTTTCAAAGTAGTTGACCACTTTTTAAATTATAGCTTCCCGTTAAAAAGCCATGGCCCCTTTGCAAATCCTATCACATTCAGTTTTAGTACCAATTTTAAAAAAATCATTTTCTCTAGAGTGGATATCCAATGAACAATCCAGTTTCCATAGCTAGTGATATAAGTCTCTAAATGCATGAAAAAAGGCTTATTCCCCATCACATATCCCACCAAAGTATTAGACCCCTTTTTGATATTTTCAAGAATTTCAATTCTATTTATCACAGTCACTTCCTTCCCATCTGATCCATGACATATTCAATGAATTTTAGATCACTACCAGAATTAATTTTCCTACCCATAACATATACATCCTTCCATGATGCTAATGTAGATTCAGCCTTAAACCGAAGAGGAGGTTTCGGATAAGTAACATGATACATTAGCTATTGTAGAGGATGCTTACGCATGGTTTGCACATGCTATTGGATTTTCTGCATACCTCCAATACCTTTTTTTTACACCAACTACACGCGATTGCATATTCTTATGCACAACGCCCTAGAACTGCACAAAACTATGCCGCCTAGATCTAGACAAACACATCTTGCCATCCTTCCTCATCCTTGGCTTATTACGATCACGATCCTCTCCATCTTCATTAGATTCCCCATCAGGGTGATAAACCCTAGGTGCCACCACCATTATATATATTACAAATCAATTTGTTATATATGTATTTATTTAAGACAATTTTGAAACTCTTAGTACATGATTACACGTATATTGCATTATTTATAGTATATTCCTACACTTATCTTGTATAATCTGCTAATGACTTTGTCTTAATGTTTAATTCATGCAGGATATGATTAATGAAAGGAAAAGATAATACCAAATAAATACCAGCTAATCAGATTTATATGCATCTATTTGGTTAGCTGGAGATCATCACAAATCTAACTCAATTAAATCAGATTTAGTTGGATTTATTTTATTAGCTAGGAAATGAAGGGCATAGAGAAAAATTCAGAAGTTCAAAGAACCCTATCAATATACAAAGGGATATCGAAAGGATTGAGATGTATATTTCAGAAGATTAAAGAGATAAGATACAATCTAACTGAAGATCAAGGGATAAATCAAAATTTATCTCCAACCTTATCAAAAGATCTTTTTGTTGGGCAACAGATTTTGCCTCTATCTTCGTATACTCTCTCTTATCCAATTTTGGCTATAAATACCTAAATTTCTGAAGGCAAAGGGCACCACTCCAGTAGAGAGTTAGGATTAAGTTGTTGCTTTAGTTTGGCTTTTCTTTTCTTTTTACATGTAATTTTAATTTCTTTATAGCTTAGATTAGAGAGATTCGTGAACAAAAGAAAGAAAGCAATATATTTAGTGACACTAAATGTAATCTTCTTGATGTAGGATCTAAAAGTATGACAACACAAATACTAGAGGGGGATGATAGCATTTTAAAAATTCTAAAAAAGAAATGCAAATAACTTTCAAGAAAATAAATATGCACAGAATAAATCTCAGAAAATGCAAACGTAAACACAAGAGATTTTATTCTGATTCGATCCTCTTGACCTACATCCAGTCCCCAAGAAAACCGTTTGAGATTTTTCTTAACCTTTTTTTTAAAACCCACAAAATTAAACATTACACCACTTGACAAACTCCATCGCCAAATCTATACGCCTCTTCTTATCACCAAAAAGACCTTTCTTTAAATGAATACAAATTGTCCTATAAGCCTTGACTTTTGTGTGTGAGTGAATCTACAAGGTTCTTATAGGAAAACTCTCAGTTTTTCTTCACTATAGTTTGAAATAGGGTAAGAGAAGATAGAAAATAGAGAGTTTTTTTGAAGATCACAAATTTCAGAATTTTGAATGATAACTATGTCAACAAGAGTTGTGTCCAAACCCCCCTATTTATAGCTAAAGAAATAAGACTATAGAGGTAGTTTATACAATTCAAATTAAATTGGAATGAGTGTGAAAAACAGCAGAAAATCAAAACTATTCAACAGTCAGAAATTGCTCCTATAGTCGACTAGGGATATGGGTTAGTCGACTAGCCATAGTGAATTGCTTAAGTTAGTCGATTAGGGAGAAGTTATAGTTGACTATAATGACAAATATCAGCGATATATGCTTCTGTAAAAAGAGAGTTAGTCAACTATTTATTTGTATTAGTCGACTAGGTCAAGAATATCTTAACGGACACCTAATGAACTGTAATTATTTGAATAATAAATAGTTATCAGAATTATAGTCGACTAATAAATTTAGTAAAGTCGACTAATATGACAAACAGAGAGAACTAAACTCTCTGTAAATCACATGTAGCTGACTAGGTCAAGAATCAGTCGACTAGAAGAAAGGGTTAGTTGACTGGCTATTTGGGATAAGCCGACTAATCTATGTATCAGTGTGTTCTAAAAATATAAAAAAATTATAGAAAATAGTAAATATCCTTCTATAAACTTTGTACTTCATAGCTCCATGTTTAAATCATATCTTCAGAGAGATTTGTCAATAAAAACCTGCAGAACAAGTATGAGTACAAAAATATGATATATGCAAGTTTGTTATCATCAAAATCTATTTGATGTATAAGCATGTAGGGGCAAGTTCCAACATTCTCCCCCTTTTTGATGATGACAACATTATGTATATATGTGCAAGGATATATTTATAAAACAAATGTATATATAATCATGTTTTAGAGTATCATTTGCTCCCCCTGTAGAGAAATATTCATATATAGATATCAAAATTCAGTTCATGTTCTCCCTCTGCATATAACACACATTAAGACATATAAAACATATGTTCTCCCTTTTTGTCATTAATATATAAGAAAATAAAACAAAGCAAAATGATATAAATAAAAAAACTGAGAAAGTTTATAGTTATTACAAGCCAGTAGGGTGAAAGAAAAAAACTACAAACAAACAAACATAGTTTGAGTATAAAAGTATAAAACAAAAAGAAAGTTCATGCAACCTAGATGAAAGTTATGTCCCCTTTGATCATCACGTACTGGATCCGGATAGAGGAGGTGGAGAAAGAAACTGATTTTTGAGAATGCCAAGTATTTCTTATTGCGTGACCTCTAAAGTATCCATCTTAATGTGTATGTTTAAGAATGAATCCATATGCATATTCTGGTTGTTGAGAAGAGCAATTTGGGATTCCACCGTTGAAGCTTGTTGGGTTTTGATCTCCAATGCTTCAGCAATGTATTGTAATAAGCTTTAGAGAAATGTGATGGAGGTGGTTGAGAGAAGATTAAGATGGATGTTCGGAACTTTGGGAAGAAAAAGTGGTTGTGGTGGAGAGTTTCAAGTAATTTCATATGAAGAAGAACGGATCGATCTAAAGGTTCAAAGAGTTTGACGACATTAATTTCAGAAGAAAGATCAATTTAAACTTGCAAAAAACATGCGTGAGAAAAGCACCATAAGGAAGAGAGGTAGAGTGCTCCTTCACCATTGAGTCAACGTAACTTTAGCCCAATTGACTTCTAGTGCAGTCACGTTGGCTGTTCGAAAGGAGAATTGAATTGAGAGGAGTTTAGAGTAAACCGTTCATATCCGTGTGCTGATGATAAAATCTGAATTTGTATGAAGATTTACTTTGCTCCTTCGAATCACCGTTCGTATCACAAGCTATAACGGGTCGTATCCGCAGAAGGACTAGCGATGGAAGCGTTCACGATTTTATTTTGTTAATTTATGAAAAGAAAACCAAAAGTTCTTCTTTGTTTAAAATAAAAAAAAACAAAACAAGGTAGAATGAGAGTGAAGAATTTTGTAGAGTTTTGTTAAGAAAAGGAAAACGGAATGGAAAAACAAATGAAAGACAGTATAGAAAAATGCTGATGTTTGAAAAAGAATGTTTTTAAAAAGGAGTTTTGAAATTCAATTAGAGAAGCCATGATTAACTAACATTCTACACTACTAACTTACTAAGCTCGTTGGGTGATTCATGCCTCATGTAGATTCATTGGCATAGTACATCTTGCTTTGTCAATCAATGTTGTCCCAAATTGAGGTTGTGTTCTCATCTAGGCTTGGCTAGGTGGCCTCCTTGGATCATTGGCTCCCAATAGATTCTCAATAATGGAACATAGGTATTCAC